>JASVEL010004924.1:0-127744 GCA_032618575.1 Nicotiana noctiflora
CCCTTTGTAGACAATGTGGCTTCAAAATCCTTCCTTGTTGGCGCGTTATTTTGTCGATATTCTTGAGCTGCCCCAGACACTAGCTTTTCATCTACGTTCAATGTCATGTCTTCTTGAAATGCATCATCAAGAAGATAGTCACACCAATTGACTTGATTTTTGGTTAAAGAATGTGATGCAGATGATGATGAGGACGATGACAAAGGCGAAGACAAAGAGCAATCAGTATCAATGGGATTGGTATAGGAGAAGATTGCTTTTGGGGAATTGTTATCAGATGCCTCTGTTACGAATCTTATAGCTTGTAGCTCAGAAAGTAGATCAACAGGAGGATGATTATTGCTAGAATCATAATTGTTGCTTAAAAAACAATCTTCTGAGGTTTCAGTTTTTTGTAGCCTAATTGTTGTCACACAATGGCTGTTAAAGTTTGGAAATCTTTCTAGAGGATGTTGTAGTTGTTCTGGTGTAGACATAAATGCACCCTTTAACTCTCTGTTAAGCGATACGAACCGAGTTCTGGCTTTTGGAAAGCCACCAATGTTTCCATAGTCAGTGAGAATTTGAGAGAAGGGCTTGTGAGTGACTGGATCAATCCCCATTGCAGACAGCTTCTTTTTCAACTTTGTGTTCCACAAGTTCTTTACTTCATTGTCTGTTCTCCCAGGTATTTGTTGTGCTATTATAGACCACCTGGGAATATTTGCAATAAGTGTGAGAAATGGACAAAAGAATGAATATTAGCACGGATCATCAAACTACAGGTTTACTTAAACAATAACTTTGACAGGCAAGGTACAGACACTTATATTCGAGCATGTAATAACTTATTTATAAGCCTTGACGTAACTATAAAGTTGCTGTCATGTGATCAGGAAGGAGGTCACGGGTTTGAACTTCGAATAGTGGAAACAACCTCTTGCAAAAATGCAGGGTAATAGACCCTTGTGGTCCTGCCCTTCTCCTAACCACGCGCATAGCGGGAGCTTAATGCACCGCGCTGCCCTTTTATGTAACTGTTTAGTGCACATAATGCTTATAAGTTACTTTCAATCTGTTAGGCTACACGAGCTTTAAGTATCAGCAGCTTGTAGGAACCATGACTTAATTTGTCCAAATGTAGTTACTCGTTAGAAATCAATCGATTCAATTTAGAGCGGTGAGATCAAATCCAAGGTTTTGATCGAAAGACTAGGAACTATTATATTTCTTTAGGATTGACACACACCTGCTTCCTATAGTGGCATGAAGCTTAATGATCAGTTCCTCTTCTTGGGTTGTGAAGCTGTCCTCCTTAATATCAGTCTTCAGACGATTACTCCACCTATGCTTCTGACTCCTCCCACATTTCCCACTTCCTGTTCAAAATTGCACTCATACACCCAAATCTTGAAATTTAGCAGCTGGCAAATTGTTAAGGAAATGAACCTTAAGCCTAACAAAGCCGCAGAAGTTAATTTATGAAATGAAGATTACTCAACACCAAATGAAGAAACAAAATCATATTAAAAAGGCAGCCCGATGAAGGGCTGGACCACAATGGTCTACTGTATGCAACCTTCCTGCAATTTTGCATGAGGCTGTTTTCACGGCTCGAACTTATGGTCACGTGGCAGCAACTTTACCAGTTACGCCACGCCTATCCATGAGAGCTGCAATGTGGATAACATATATACGGCCCAACATTGGGAAAAAGAAGAACATGGATGAGTTTGACTCCGTTAACATGTTTAAAAATTGGTTTGTGCATAACTTTGATGTCAGAATTGTCAATATCATAAGGAGACAACTCATTGTCTTTAACTCTTAACTAATTTGGGACAATCTAATACAAATGAACTTAAATATGGGTTTCATGTATTAATAGAAAAATAAAATAAAACAAGGAGAAATAGTTACCTGATTTCTTGGACATGGCCGTCCAATTAGCAATTCCATGTTTGGAGACAAATGTAGATGTATTTGCATCCTCTTCCATCCAATTACATCTTCTATTATGCATCTTATCACTGCAACAAGGAGGCCTCCCCATCTAATTTTCTCTATAAAACAGATGTTATAGCACTGAAAAGGGGACAGATGAAGGTAACAACAAATGAAAGAATTTAATGTTGAAGAGACAATAATAAAAATCCCAATTTTTGAACCTTCTTATTGATTTATGGATGTAACACTAAAAGGGAGGCAAGAAAAGCATGGTATCACTTTCCATTTAACTATTTAACATGATGGAATGTATTTTCTGTCGAACAGTTTTTAGATGAACAATTAAAGAAGTAAGAAAGAGGTAAATACTTTTTTAAGTTACAAAGAGCGTTTCAAATAGGTTTGAATTGGGTGAAGTAATTTGGTTAAACATAGAATTATTATTTTGCAAATAAACTACTATATTCTACAAAGCAAACAATACTTCATGATCACAGGAAAGTAAATAGATTTCAGCTTTAGTTCTAAAGACACAAGTTTGACAACTATTATAAACAAATACTGTATTCAACTAACTGAAGAAAAGACAATATGAAAATGGCCATTTGAGCTCTGCTTAAGAACCCACAGCTTTGGCATGATAAAGAGCTATACTTCATTTTGGAAATTTGTTTGACATTCACTACCTAGGAGTAAAAGGAACCAAAAAAATAAATAAAGTAGCTTTAGAAACATTTTCCAAGTTAAAAGAAGGGCTGCAAGTTGGGTGTAGGTCGTTTGTCTCGCTTTCAACTACTCCCATGCATTTTTTTTTATTTTTTTTTCTTATTTAGTTTTTCGACATGCAATACCTACATTGAAACCCGACCAATCCCTATCACAACTTGTTTTGTTCCATATATCTGGTTATATATGCATCAATTTTGACATAGTCCATTACCGTGAACATATATATAATAGCACAGTGCTAGCATCACGATTCAAAACCTAACCTGTCGTGATGGCGCCTAATGTGGTACTAGGCAAGCCGATATTTCGAAAAGATTCCAAATCTTTTAATAGAAAATCAGGTAAATTTGTTTTAAATAATAAAGTTCTCATAAATGGGATAGCAAACCCAAAACACGATGCGGAAATTCCCAACATTGGGGTGTCACGGAGTTTATGAGCATTTACACATTACAAGTATGGAAAATATCATCTATGATAGTTGGAACTAAACAATAAGTGAAAAGATAAGGAAGGAGAGACAAGGTCTGCGAAGCGCCTGGCAGCTACATTGAGATCTCCAAACGATCAACTGTGCAAGAAATCAACACCTACCGTGTCCGGGAGCACCTGGATCTGCACACGAAGTGCAGGGTGTAGCATAAGTACAAACAACTCAACAAGAAACAAGACTAAATAAAAAAACTGAAAGTAGCGACGAGCTTCACAATTATAGCTAAATTACAGTAATTTCAACATAGGAAGGTAGGCATGCTTTCAAGTTCGACAATTTAGGTCAAATCAATTACCTTATGTCATGTTCAAGTGAAACAAGATATAATATCTTTCAGAAATTTCAAGACAGTGAAATATGACAGCTAAGTGCAACAATAATAAAATCAAATGCATCCTCTTAGAGCAATAGTAACTCAGCCGTCCATTTCACTCCAACCTCACAATCACTTCCTCACAGTCACTCATTCCTCCCGGTCACTCAGCACTCGCACTCAGTAGTTGCCCGCGTATAGACTCCGGAGACACTCCTTCAACCCAAACGTTATAACAAGCCAATTATGATATAAATCAATGAAACATGTTACGGCGTACAGCCCGATCCCATAAATATCCTTACAATAGGGCCATCGGCCTCACTCAGTCATCAACCTTACCAGTTTCTCGGAATCTCAGTAATCTTAAAAATCAGCCCAAACAAAAATGATATAATGTATCAACAAGGAACAATAGAGATTGAGATATGATATGCAAGTAAAACTATGAGTAAGTACAAACAATAATTAGGCGACAGTTCAAAATGTAACACGGCCTCTGTGGGTCCCTACAGTACCAACACATAACCTAAACATGATTTGTAACATAAGTTGCAGTCAAATTTCTATAACACATGGAGAGCATACAACTAACAACAAGTTATTCAACTTCACAGTTTCATTGAATGGACCAAGTCACAATTCCTACGGTGCACACCCATCACCTAGAATGTGCGTCACCTCCAAACCAATCACAAGACACAAACTACGGGATTCATACCCTCAGAACCAAATTTAGAACTGTTACTTACCTCAACCCGAGCAAATCTCTAATTCAACACTTCTTTTCCTCGCAAATTGGCCTCCAAATATCCCGGATCTATCCAAAAATAGTACAATACAATCAACACGCGCTAAAAGAAACAATTGCATAAGGAAATATTATGTTATAAATCAAAACTCAAAAATCGACTCAAAACCGACCCCCGTGCCCACGTCTCAAAATTTGATAAAAGTTACAAAACCCAAAAGTTCATTCAACCACGAGTTCAACCATACAAAAATTACCAAAAAATTCGATACCAAATCCTCACCCAAATCCCCAAATCAAACTCTCCACATCCTTAGCTTCAAACTCCAATTTACACCTTAAATACACACCATAGGTGGGGAAACAAGATTATTGATAAAAATGAGCACAAGGGACTTACCTCAAGAATCCTCTCGAAAACCCTCTCAAGAATTTTCAAATCCCTAGCTCAAAATGTTTAAAATGAAGCAAACTCGCGAAACCTTATATCTAAGTGTTATGTCCAGCACTTCCGTTTCTTTTGCGGCGTCGCAGAAGCAACCACTCATCCGCATCTGCAGCTTCCCTCGCTCCTGCGGTCCCTTGCTCCGCTCCTGCGGACTCATTTCTACGAGCCTCCAAGCCGCTTCATTGGAATCCAGCTCCCCAGCCCAATTCCGTTTCTGCGGTCCCCCTGCCGTATTTGCGATCACGCAGGTGCGAAAATTCCCTCGCACCTGCTACCACCTACACACTCCGCTCCAAACTTGCACATGTGCGACCAAGCTCACACCTGTGATCAAAGCTTCGCAGATGCGGTTACACCAGCGGAGTCTAGCTTCAACAATCTCTCAACTTCAACTTTTGATCCATTAACCATTCGAAATCAACCCGAGTCTCGAGACCTCAACCAAACATACCAACAAGTCTTAAAACCTCATACCAACTTAGTCGAACCTTCAAATCACATCAACTAACATCAAAAATACGAATCGCACCCTAATTTTGCAGACAAGTCACAAATGCCACTACGGATCTACTTCAACTTCCACAATCAAAATCCAACCCCAATATCAAAAAGTTCACTCCCGATCAAACTTTCCAAAAATTTAACTTGCCATTTCAAGCCTAATTCATCTATGGACCTTCAAATTATAATCCGAACGCACTCCTAAGCCCAAAATCGCCAAATGGAGCTAACAAAACTCTCAAAACTCCATTCTAGAGTCGTTTACATAAAAGTCAACATCCGGACAACCATTTCAACTTACGCTTCCAATCTTGAGACTAAGTGTCTCAATTCATTCTGAAATCCATCTGGACCCGAACCGACTACCCGACAAGTCATTTAACAGCTATAAAGCATAAAATGAGCAGTAAATGGTAGAACGGAGTTACAACTCTCGAAACGACCGGCCGGGTCGTTACAGCTAGGCAAATATAATCCTAATTAATTACAATCAGGGTTAAGTAATTTTATGATTTTAGGAAGGGGTTAAGCTCCAAGCTTAAGTTTTCGAGATTTTTCACCTTTACTTGAATTCAAATATATATATATATATATATATATATGGTGGTTATTTCAAAATTTCAACTAATCTTTGATATATTTTGTATATAGTTTAGTTTTATATATATATATTCAAAATTTCAACTAATCTTTGATATATTTTGTATATAGTTTAGTTTTCCCGTTTGATGTACTCGGTCTATCAAATAAAGTGCTAAAGTACTTATCAAATACATGTTTGGGTACAAAAATTGTTAGAGTGTTGAAAAAAAAAATGGGAGGGACAGTTGGAAGGAGAGTGTGTGGAGTGCAAAGATAAATTCCCAATTCAGAGTGGAAACCAAAGATGTCACGTCCGATATGAGAGGGCAATAGCCGGTTATCGTTTACTTAGAAATTAGTAGGAAACAACATATGACATGATTTAATTCACGAATATATCACAAATAATTAAATTGGAGAAAGAAATAGTCCAACTCAGGAACGTAGTGTAACTCGGTCTATTTTAAATAGTCCAATTAAATAAAAATCGAGTTGTCGACAACCGCGGCCAGATAGTGACCTAATCCAGGCTCTTAATATTTGAAATCTTCAAAGCAATGCAATCATACAATTATTAGACCTGACAACAGAGGCCAATGGACAGGTCAAAATTAAGACAAGGTTATGCCAAATGCCAACTCTTAATAATAATAATAATAATAATAATAATAATAATAATAAAAAAAAAAATTGCTATTAGCCAATTTTTTTGGAAAAATCAAAACCAATCCAAAGGGTGAGTTATATAATATGTTCATGTAATCATTACAGTATAATTTAAAATCTTAGTATAGGCCCTGTCTTTAATAGGCTCGTAATATTCTTTTTGAAGAAGGAATAATACAATATGTGGCGCACAGCTTATACAAAAATCTTTCTAGATAACATTATATAGGGATATGTATTTCCCCATCCTCCACCCCATAAGATATTATACTACTCCTATTTAGTATTATTACTTTCGTTATCATTCATTCTTGCTGTGAATAATTTATCATTATCTTCACAAAATAAATAAGTATTTATTCGCAATGAATTAGTGCTCGATTGTATTTTTATCTTCTGCTAGCGTAAATAAAAAGAAGTTGAAAAAATTGGCCTGTGGCAATTTGCCGGAAAATATCACATTTGTTAACAAGGGGAGAGACCATTCGAAATGGATAAAAATCCACTATCTCTCGTGTAGCACGACATTAGTAATGTTGAGATTGCAATGCATATATGCAGAGTTATTTATTATTATATGCTTTATTTGTTGTATTTAGAATTAGCATGAATTTGTATAATTTAAATGTATATTTCTTAAACAAAATTAAAAATTATTTACTATATGAGGGTTACTTTCGTTTTAGTTATTTTAATTCATGTAATACAAATACGTGTAGTATGATTTTGCATTTTATCTCACATTTAAGATTTATAATATAGAAATTTTCGCAAAGAGTATGCGAATATTAATTACGAAAAAGAGGACAAATGCAACTCAAACGATAGTTAACGGTGCTATGTTTCGTGTCAAAATTATCTCTCCCAACGCTACCAACCAACACCAGCCACATCATCGAAATACTTTAATGCCAAGGCTGGACTAAAAGTGCTCCAATCCTGCAAACTTAAAGGACCATTTCTGTTCATGGTTACATTATAAGGACCAAAAAACAACCTATTAATATACTTAAAACGGACTAATTAGCGGCAGAACATCTATCTACTAGTATATGCTTTGCTTTATCTCAAAGACAGCACCCGAACCAGAAAGCAACCCGAGTTTCTCATTTTTGGGGTGTAGGGTTTTTGCAATTTTCCTTCACATGGAGGCACCAAATAGTTCTGTCTCTAATCAGCCTCATCGCAGCTCATTCTCCTCTTCTTCCTTACTCGGAGAAGTACATTTTTTTTTTCCTTAATAAAATTTAATAATTTTAAATTTCCATTAGTTACATTGAATTTTAGTATATACTCAGTGTTCACTGGGAAGTGCATGTAATTTCTTTTGCAGGTTCACTTATACGATTGGTGGTTGATTAAAGCCGAAGATGATGCTGGAGGCAAGCAATTGGCTGTTGAAGGTTTCACTTGTAAAGAGTAAATTCTACCTTCTTCTTCTTCTTCTTCTTCTTCTTCTTCTTCTTCTTCTTCTTCTTCTTCTTCTTCAATTTCCTTGTTTTTAGTAAAAACATGATGTAATTTTCTACTTTATTAGCAGTTAGTTTTAAGAGCAGCACTTAATTCTATCAATCAATAAATCAATCCGTTAATCAACGAGGATTATTGCCAACTTAGTGTGCTCGGACTATGAATCCTCTTTATCGATTCCACTCCTGGGTAATTCAATCCATGTGCTACTTGCACTATCTTTGAGGTCATTTATAATCTTATATACTTTAATAAGACCAAAAGTTTATTTTAAAATCCACATTTCTACTGTTCTTATTTTGTGGATATGTTGGATTTTAGAGGCGCATTATTCACTTCTATGTAACACTGCTTAACCTCGTAACCGTTTTAAAACATGCTTTTATATTTGTTAAAATTTAATCAAGACACAAATGATATGTGGATTTCAAAGTTTTGCTTTGATTGTTTCTTAAGTAGCCACGCAAATCCTATGAATTTTTCCATGTTTTTTCCCATTGGTCAAGTAAGAAACACGGTTCTATTAATGTTCTTTTTGTTGGATTGTTTCCAAGTTGCATGCGTAAGTGTTATAACTATAGCAGTAAAATCTTGTGGTGGATCATCAGCTTTTAGAACCTTATTTGGAAGGGTATTAAAAGTTTTTTTGGCATCGATCCCTTTTTCTAGAACATAATTAGCATAGCTCAGCTTAGAGGCTTTCTTTTGGTTCTATTCAATGAGTATGTTGGATAAAAGATCTAATTCACTTTGCACCTGGATGCCCCGGTTGGGCTGCTCTAATGCAAGCAAAGCATACTAATTCATAAGCTTAGTCTGGAAGTGCCTTAGTGGAACTAGCGTACTGTATTTGTTTTATTTCATGTGATAAGACATTTTTTGTATTCCAATCATGTGATATTTTGTTGCACCCCTGTTAAATAGGAGACCAGATGATAGACTTTTCATCTCCACAGCAATTGCGAAGAGGCATGATACCGTCACTTTAATGGCAGTGGATGGCATCACCATTCTTGTTAGCGGTTTAATAAATAGGGTTCGGACTCTTCAAAATGGATTCTCGTTAGAGGTATTGCCGTTGTTTAGTTCTTAACTCCTCATATGGCTGCTTTGTTTATTGACAGCTGTTGGATGGAACATATGATTGAGCTTTACGTTGGCTAACAAGTTTGAGGTTCTATTTGGGCCCAACTGTAGCATTAACTGTTGAAATCATAGTACTACCAATAGTTTGTCAAACATAGTAGAAGACAATGTTCGACTCAGCAGAGTCGCACACACATCTTGTACATATTTTTTCACGTCAACTTAGTGTTTATTAATGAAATTTTTTGACTTATAAAAATACTCATATTACTATCTGATGGGTCCTTTCTTGTTCGTTTGTTTTTTCTTACCTATTCTGAAGTTTACTCCCCACTCTATAATTTCTTCTGAAATCTTTCATCAGCTATCAATCTTCTTACAGATAAACTTTAGTCGTTTTCTGCTTTTGCGGTTTTAACTAACTCCTTGAGGAACCTACCTAAAATAGGAAAGAGCAGAAGCACGTTAGTTACAAATTAGAATAAGTTTTTTTTGAAGATGAAGATAATAAACCAAACTTTCAAACCAACAGGTTTGCAACCAGTTCCTTATTGGATTTCCGTACAACTGGAAAGAATCGGATGCTCTATCATTTGGAGAATCAACCAATGAAGATGCAGCCTTTGGAATTCCTGGTTTCTCAGAGTCAAAAGCGTCAGCTGATTGCACAAGTAGCTCCTTCTCTTTGCCTATTGATCATCTTCCCGCCACTGCTTTACGAGATACCTTAATATCGAGTTCTGGTAATTCAGAAGGTGGGATGCTAAGAAAGAGTATTTTTCGTGAAATAGTGCAGAAATATGGCACCGATGGTTTTAATATTGGTGAAGCCTCTTGTTTGAACCAAAAAAGTAGTAATCAGATCATAACCGAAGACCCTTCTTTGAATGAAAATCCTATTCAAAAGAAGAAAGCTAAAACTAACTGGAAGCAAGAGGATAGCTGTGCATCAGATGCAAAATTTGGAAAAGAAGACTTTCAGGCGCTACTCCGGTGGATATACCAGAAAAGAGTGTTTTTAGTAGAATACTACATAAAAGTGGTGACAATGCTTCTATCCTTGGTGAACATTCTTCTTTGAACCAAAAAAGTGGTACTCAAGTCATAAGCAGAAGTCTTTTACTGGATGTAACTGCTTATCAAAAGAAGAGAGCTGCAGGTAGTTTGAAGAATGAAGATGATAACCATGTGCCCGATGCACAAAGTAGAAAAGAAGTGCTTCAGAAGTGTAAAGATGAGAGTGGAGCTGGCATTGATAACAATAGCTTAGGTTGCAGCCCTTTAGTAAGAAGTTTAGCTAGCCTATATAAGAAAACCACAATTAACTGGAAGGAAGAAGAAAAGAGAAATGTGCCTAAAGTAGTATCTTATAGGAGATTTTGGGTTACTTAACCAATGCCATTAGCTCGAGTAATGATTCATTGCCAAGAAGTTTAAGCAACAAGTTCAAGAAGGAAATAGATTTTTGTGAAAGGTGTTATCGGAGTTCCGTTCCGTTGTGCAGATTAACTACCTCTGGAGACTGGGGAACCATTCTTGTTCAAATGTTGAAGGTTATGTTTTGTTGTGGATTGCATAACACCTTCTTGTCTTTTCTTCTAAATGTCAATCTAGCATTTCAATTTTTCCTTTTTGTGTTGCTCTTAAGAAGATGGTGATCATGCTTGGACCAAGAGGTATTTTATAAGAAGATTAAGCAGTTTCATCATGTGACGGTACTTAAACGCAAATGTTGTATTTTGCACTTTGTCAAAGTTATTCCATACGTTAGACATGCTTTTGTTGAAGGGATTCAGGTGTCCTTTATCCCTCCCTGTGCACAATCTGGTTTCTTAAGTGACAAAGACATCTTCCATCTTGCTTGGCATTCCAAATTTCCAATCTTGACATCTTATTGTATTACTACTTGGTGCTCTTCTTTAATGAAATTACACCTGCAGATTGTACTGTGTTTTCCTCATACCCTTGGAACCAGAGACTAAATGTTGGGTTTCTAGTTTCAAGCAGGTTCAATCTTCCAGCAAATGACTCTCTATTCAGTTCTATTGCACGTTTGATCCAAGAATTTTGGAAAGCTTTCTTTGTCAAAGGAAGGCTGAGAGCATTGAACACGTTTACAAGAAATTTTAGTGTGGTAAGGAAAGAACTCTCATAACAAAGAAGAGTTATTTTACACACCCCTCATGTCGGATAATTATATTGATTAGTACATTTTTATAATTGTTAAACTAAGCGATTTCTTGTCATATGTTCAAATCTTGGTGGGTAGAGTTACCTACACTGGGTAGGAGGTCGCAGGGTACATGTGGAATTAGTCGAGGTACATGCTCGTACTCGGACACCAAGGTTATTAAAAAAAAATAGCAGTTACATCCACTCTATGAAGAAGTAAATGATGGATAGAACATAAAGTCGATTACTCAAATGGTCACTCAACTTTTTCAAATTATCTTCTAAATTTGCTTTTCTTTCATTTGTAGCAACAAAACCACTAGACTATCCCTATTACACTCAGAAGGTCACTCAACTAGATTTTTTAAATTTTAGACTGCCAAAACCTAATTTACCCTCTAAATTATAAATATTTATCTTCTTTTTTTTTTTTTTAAAAATACTTTTTAATATTATGATTTTTCTTTTTTTTTTTAATTTATATTATGGACTTACCTATAGAATAAATAATTTTTTTTTATAAATTTAAAGAATAAAAAATATTTAAGCATCTATAATGTTGGAATAACAAAATAATGAGCATGGTAAAAAAATTAAATAGAATAATTTGTTTGTAATAATAATTTTTGTATTAACAAGAAAAGTTTAAAAAATTTATTTACACATTTCAGAATGAAAGAAATAAAGATTGTAAAATACATATATTCTATACATGTAATATAAAAATAATTATTTAAATAAAAGTATTTTTAAAATACATATAATATATTTTTAAAAATTATGCTCAATTATATGCCTTAAAATTAATCTATGTATTGATATTGTGTCATTGGTATAGGAAGTTAGAGTGAAGGTTACCAAGTTTAAAAGTAGGTAAATTAGACGAGCAGCAGGCTGTTTAATTAAGTGATTCCTTTCGGTGTCGGTTCATCTAATTTTGCTGTTCTTCAGAATGATCTTTTAGGCAGGTGAAAATGCTCAAGGCTACCTATATTAGGGCTCAAGGGCATTAAACTATCTGCTGATAAAAATGACACAAGTTTATTTCGTAAAATAGGTCTATATTCTTGTAACTTCTGTCAAATGAAGGACTATTCATACCATTTTTTTCTTATTCATACAATTTGATTTTAAAATTTGGAGGAGGAAGCGTGTGAATTGATTTAGGCAGGTGAAAATGCTCAATGCTTAACCAACACCGTCTCCCAATGAACTTCCTTCCGTCATAACAGAAGGATACACTACCAGAAAATGGGCCTATGGGAACAGTTATTTTGGCAACGGTTCCCAAACCGTTACCATAGATCTGATATAGGAATGGTTAAAACCGTTACAATAGAATTTTGGTGCTATCAGCACATTATTGACATCAAACCGTTGCAAATGTAACAAAACCGTTGCCATAGAATTTTGTTTCGCAACAGATGTGTAAACCGTCCCAATAGATATGTATATGGAAACGGTTTTGGAAATAAAATTTCTATAATAACGGTTAGAAAGCTAATTGTGAGTGACCTATATTTTATATTTGTTTTAACTAATTTAATACGGAACCCTCTCCCCCCCCCCCCCACCGATACACACCCAAAAGTACTCTTTCTAGTACTTTATCCAAATTCCCACCATCGAACACCAAAAATCCCCTCGTCAATACACCCAAAATCATCTCTTTTCTTAGATCTCAATAGCAATCCCAAGAACCCAAATCCTTGTTCGCAGATCTCACCAATTTTACATCAAAAGTTGCTGCTTAAATGCAGTCTCTTTAGGAAATTTTCTCTGTTTTCTTGATCTGGGGTGGCTTATTTTCTTGATCACATACTTAATCAAGGTAGATTTTTTACATCAATTTTGGTAAGTTCTTGGATTTACTGCAATTAGGTAGTGTTCAGTTTTTTCAGACAAGTTGATTGATTCTTGGACTATCAATGTTTTACTACTGTAAATTATGTTTATTCAATCTCAATTGGTTCATGTAGAAATACTATGAAATTTGCTTTTGATTTGTTTATGTGAATGGCCTGATTTATTTGCTTGACCAAAATTTGATATCCTGGAGCTGTTCTGGAGTGGAAAGGATCTGTTAGTTTACTATTTTGGTTAAAGATAAAGAATCTTTTAAGTGAAGTTTGGATCCATTGCCTGATAAGACATTAATATCTTGGAACTTCTACATCCAATTTATTTAACTTTAGTATTTCTTATGTCAAGCATATAAGCTATATCTATATTTTTGGCATATCATGTTGTCAATAAGAAGTGTCATGCAGTGTTAGTGCTATGAATGTTCTCTTAAGACGTAGTGTATCGCTTAAGTGTTAGTAGATTGTCAGGATTGAAGCTTGTTGCATTAGAGAATGGACTGCACAACATTATCTCACCTTGATTTTATTTTGTGTAATTCAGGATGTAATAGTTTGCCGCAGCTTGTATTTGTTGTACTTGTGAAAAGAATAAAAAGTTAGACAAGCAAAGGTGTATTCTTATGAAATTAATCCTGGAGAAAGCAAAAGAAGAAAGAAGTTCACTAATTTGAAAAACTTGGATGCAAGTGGTAGTACTGTAAGCTTGAAGTTTATCTATGTTTTTATGTGATTGACTCTAATCTGCACGGAAATGGCATGGTTGTGTGTGTTTGGAGGCTAATTGGGTGCTATAGAAGCTAATTTCTGCTAGAAATTATATTTTTGTGTACTCATTAATTTTGATGTGTTTCTCCTCATTACTAGCAAAATAATCAGCTTTAGACATCTCTTTTGATAGTTATTGCCATTTAATGAACAATTTTATCTACTAAGTCAGAAAATAAGAAAGAAGAAAACTACCATCTTGAACACGCTTGGTACATTCAATAGACTACATCTGAACTCCAGAAAAACAAGGACAAAGGCAAACTAATCAGGGTGATAATAATAGTAACATATAGGTTATATGGGATAGAGTGGGTGTCATTGTATTCATGAATCTATGTACTATCTTTAATGTTGTAGTTCCACCATTCATTGTGGCAATCTAGTGCAATAATTGATCACTAAAAAGCTACTTGTTTTCTGTCTTATGTCATCATGGTCCTAAACAAAATCTTTCAGTCATATGATGGAGCTCAGAGTCTATTGGTTGATTAGTGGATAGATTCCTTGATTATCTTTCTATGATAATGTTCTTTTATCATAAATATCTCTTTACATTAAAGTTTATTTTTGGTATGGATAAACCTTCTGATAATTGTCAGCAATAATACAGTGTAGCAGGGCCTTATAGGCAATAGTATATATTAGTGAAGCAGGAATCTTTTCTGATCGGCCAAGGCTCTTGAATTTTCCTATGTGTCAATAGAAATATTTATCTGATTCAAAGACCCGCAGCTCCTGTGCATACCTATTTCATTTATCTGATTAGCTTATTAAACATTGTCTAAATTTGTACTTATACTAGTTTGTTATTCCTAGAACACCCTCATTCTTTATTTTAGGTGTGAGAGAAGATATGGTAAAGCTGCTTGTTCAGCATATGAGTGAGTGTTCATAGTCAGGTTATAATAACATAAATCCTAGAGACTTCACTGTGCACGTTAAGGTTAGGAGTCTCTTGACCTATTCTTTCTATCAAGTCGTTAGTTAAAGATTATATTGATTTGCATGTTTCTTGTGTTATTTTAATTATTATGTGAGTTTGTGATGATTAACATCAGTTACATGTCTTGATATCTAAAAGTTGATATTCTATTTAAATAGTTTCATTCATATTTGAATGTGTGTTTCTAATGAGTTGCTTTTCCTTATCAGTTTGGTGATTGCATATTGTTTGTAAATGTTTACGGGTTTGTGCCATTAAAGCACCCGGTTTTGGTGAAAACAGGAAAGCTAATTTGCAAGATCTTGCTATTTTAACTAGAGGCCAAGTGAGAACTTATATACCATGCTCATATATAAGATAGTTGATATTTGTCTTAAAGATGCCTCAACCACTGTCTCTTACTGCTATGTGGTAGTTTGTAACAGAAGAGCTTGGATTGAAAATTGAAATGTGGAGTTGGAGTACTTTTCCCGCGCCTTTTGGCTGTAGTAGTCATTCCTTCAGTATAACTGATCTCTTTTGAATGTATGATGCATGAGAAAATTGTGCGTAATATGATACGTGTTAGATAGTCCTAGGTGGCTATTTCGAAGGATGATACTGTCATTCTTGATGGCGTTGGTGAGAAGAAGGCCATAGAGAAGCGATGTGAACAGGTTTGTCTTGCTTTTGTTTTGCACCAATATTGGTACAAGCAGTGCACTTCAGCATGGGGTTGAGCATATACTCGTGCTCTTTGTTTTTGCAGATTAGATCAACTATTGCACTGAGCACATACGATTATGACAAGGAGAAGTTGCAGGAAAGGCTAGCTAAGATTTCAGGAAGTGTTGCTGTGTTAAAGGTATGCCTTTGTTTTCAACTTGTGCAAATGCAGAACTGCAAAAATAATTCATACTTTCCTTTTAAGCTGAAAGAAGTTGCAACATAGAATCTATATTAATTTTAACAAGATAATTTTCAGATCGGAGGAGCTAGTGAAGCTGAGGTTGGGGAAAAGAAAGACAGAGTCACTGACGCTTTGAATGCCACAAAGGCTGCTGTGGAGGAAGGAATTGTTCCAGATTATTATACTATTGTTTTTCTCATTTTCCCCAGCTAACTGGGAATAACTAAGTAGTCGGGTTTTATTTTTATTTCAGGTGGTGGTGTTGGTCTTCTTTATGCAGCAAAGGAAATGGATAAATTAGAAACTGCCAACGTTGACCAGAAAATTGGTGTACAGATAATTCAGAATGCTCTTAAGGTTTGATTGCTTCCTTTATCTCTCTGCTATTTATGTCTAGAATATAGCTTATTGGAAATAGAGTGGTTCAGCTCAAATGTGATGCCCATTTTGGAAAGTATCTTGAATTGCTAACGACTTATCCATGGGTGAACCTGTAACTTCTATCCATGGTTGAACCTCATAAACATATTATTTACACACTTTATTCCTTTTATATGATCATCCTTTACGTAAACGATAAGATAGGAGACACCAACCTGGAAGGAACATCACGTTATCTCATCACAATTCAAAGCAGAATGGTAAAATGTGCTAATGTACACATGTAGAGGATATAATATCCAATTTATTACAAGAAGTATTTGAAAGCAATGTTCACAATTTCGGCATGAGCACTGCCAGTATTCCCCTTTTTAGAATAGAACAATAACTTAATTCTCTAGAATTAAGCTTGAGGAATAGAAAGACAAATCGAAGCTTAATTGAATTTCTTTTCTATTTTATCTATGGTTGAAACTTGTAACTTCTAAGATACACATTTCTGCACTTCTACACATGAGATGTCTTTTCTTTCTTTCCGTTTTAGTACGAAAACACAAATATTCTGAATCGAGATGGTAATGTTGGTAACACATGTTTTTTTCCTGTACAGGCTTCTGAGCAAAGTATGTCTTGATATGAAATCAGGAATTAGCTAATAGTCAAAATCAAATTTGTGCAAACTGACTTCTTACCAGATTTGTGCTCGAATCAAAGAAGCCCAAAATCACCATAGCCTGGTAATTTTTTCTCTTTTTTCGGTCATTTTTACTGTTTTTGTTACCATTGCTATACGTTTTTACTATATTTTTTAGTTCTTGGCAAAAAGGTTCTTAATTCATGTTGTAGTCTTGGCAAAAAGGTTCTTAATTATGTCCGCAAGATAATTCTAATCCTTCTTCTGCAGCTCTTACGATCATGTGGATACTTTTGACTTAGTACCTTTGAATTCTATTGCCGTTCACTCTAAGAGACGAGAGGCTTTTAGATCATCAAATCGTTGGTCCTCGTCTGAATTGTGCAGGGGCACACTGTCACAATCTGCTCATTTAGAAGAGCTTGTGTTCATCTTATCATACCTTTATTTCTACATTCAGTAATAAGAAAAATGATAAAAGAGTTAGGACGATCGTAATTAGAAGATCCATTCAGCTTAAAAATTTCAGCATGTGAATTTTAGTCTGGGGTAGGCACAAGTAATCATAAGAAATTAGTTGGACCCAACATTCTTTTAGTAGTTTTATGGTGATAATTAAATTCTAATAAGACTCTTATACAAATTCATATGCATATTTATCTAGTTGTGGATAATTTAAGCTTCCCAAGCAGTTCTTAATCCCTTTGATGTTCTGATGCTTTGCTCATTCTTTTCGTTTATTCTGATGTAGATATCCTGATGAAGAAGCAGGGCAGATTCCAATGGCTTATGTTGTCAGAAAACCTGGGAGCACTATTAGTGAGTCACAAATTGTGGATTCAATTGCAAAACAGGTACACCTCCAATTGGGTATTTATATAATAGAATAGCCACAGGTTTCGACCTGTGTGCTTCATGGCAATAGTTTTCAAATCCAGGGTATTTTGGTCATTTAGTAAGCTTTGATTTCTATACACGTGTCTTAAGAAGTTGGTAGCATACTTCATACGCAGCTCTTGTCCTGTGTCTTCTTTGAGTCCATTTTGTAGAACCTTGATCGACCACCTCCAAATTCACTCCTCAAACTTTTTCGTTTCATCTCCGCCTCAAAAGTTTTGCTCCGTTACTGATTCGCTATGCCAAATTGCTATACCTTCTTGGCTTCAAACTTGTCCGCACTATTTTTTGTATGACAATCTTTGGTATAACAATTTTCAAAGAGAATATCTATTTTCTTTTGGTGACAATGATATTGTGGTTTAATTAACTTTGATTCTGTATTGAATTAAGTCGATCTGTTAACAAATATTTGCATTATCAAACTTGTGATGTATAACAATAAAGTGAATTTGTATTATATGTTTGAATTTCTGTTCCTATATATGTTTTATAGAATGATTCATTCGATATGCTTTTGCATAGTAAGTTGTTTCCTATTTTCATTACATTCATTTAGTTGACAATCACGATCCAAATTTTTGTCATATTATCACTGGCCAGAGATAACTTATTCACTACTTCGAATTTTTTAAATATAGGCATTTAATTGCATAATCTACTTCACCTTTGATTGGTTCTATGACAGATTGATGCTCCTTTACTTCGTATAAATTTTGTTTCAACCATTTTCTTTTCAGCCCTGTATTCTACTACATATACTTAATTTGTAGTCTACTAAGCTGCTTAGTTGATTTGAGGAGATAATGATTTCTTCATTATCTTAGTCATATGATTTTTCTGAATTCCTTACATGTATATTGTTTAATGATTATTACCTTAGAAACATCCAACATAGTGATATCTGGCTAGAGAACCAGCCTAATGGTTAATGGTTATAGTTGTCTGCGTGAATCCTTTCATCTCCTCCTTGATCTCACACAATTAAAAGTCTATAATCACATACACTGTCAGTATAATATTGTTATTTCTACTTTGTGGCTTCTAATTGATTTTGGGGGTTTCTTCTACAATGGTGGAGGGGGAGTAGAATTACCTTATGGTTTTCAGCTGCTACTTTTCTTTTTCTTTGAAGCTCTCTCATTTATATATGGAAGTGAATTTTTCATGTTGACAATGTAACTTGTTTGTGCTTTGAAATACTTTGCATAGTGTCTTTTTGGTCATCTTTATTCATGTTTTCTTTAAAAAGATCGAGATTATATGTTGTCTTTTTTTAATTAAATGATACTAAACTGTAAACTTTTGGGGCTTAACAATAATAATCTTTACAATATCAAATTAATTAAGAAGTTTTTAAGCACAAGAGATCACTTTAAAGAAGCTTGACAGAATGATTTGTAACTTTCTTCATTTGTTTCTGGATGTCCAAAGGAGAAAGAGGAGAAAAAAAAGAGAACTTTATGAACATGCTATGTAAATTAATGGTGTTCTCTGCGATCGGAGGTGAGAACTTAAAACTACATACTGTTCAAAAGTGTAAGATTGATGTCTTTATGATTTCTTCTGTTCTCTAAATTAAATGTTGTATTGTTTAAAGAAATAATGCAGGAGATAACAACAACAAAGATCATTTCATTGTTTCTCACTCTTTTTGGTTTTTGACTTGAGCAGAACCTTGAGCAGTTGAAGTATTTGAATCTCAGCTACTCCAATGGGCTAACTACCTCTCCAGATTTCAGCATGATGCCAAATCTTCAAAAGTTGAATTTTAGCAACTGTAAATACTTGGTAGTAGTTCATGAGTCAATTGGAACACTTGAAAGGCTTAAATACTTGAATATGTCTCACTGCTCAAAGCTGAGTCGTCTTCCGAATGCCATTCACCTTGAATCTTTGGAAACTTTGCTTCTTTGGAACTGCACCAATCTTGAAAATTTTCCTCAAGTTATTGGATTAATGCCAAATCTTTCAGAACTTCACTTGGAAGGGACTGCTATTAAAGAGCTACCCGACTCCCTCATAAATATCAGTGGCCTTGTGTCCATAAACCTCAGCAATTGCAAAAGCCTGGAAAATATAACCTACAACATCTGCGGTTTGAGATGTCTCAGGAGTCTTAATTTCTCTAGCTGTTCAAAACTCGAGTCACTGCCTGAGACTCTTGGCCAATTGGAAACTTTGGAAAAAGTCCTTGTGGATGGAACTGCAATTACCAAGGTACCATCAACTATCTCCAAATGGGAAACTTGAAAATCCTTTCTTTCAGTGGATGCAAGAATATTAAGAAAGAGGATACATCATTTGGAGTGGCAAATTTAAGCATGTTCACTTCAATGACAAATATCAAAAATCTTGTGAACCGATCAGATGCTGAGAAGAAGAAGCCACAAGCAGCTCGGCCATCCTTATCTGGTTTGCGTTACTTGAAGAAATTAGACCTCGGTGACTCTGATTTGGTAGATGAAGTTGCTGCTGATGTTTGGCACTTGTCCTCATTGGAGGAGTTAAATTTGAGCAGAAATAATTTTGTGCAATTTCCTTCAAGAATATCTGGACTCCCGGGATTCAAAGTCCTGAAACTGGAAGAATGCAAGAAACTTGAAGTACTGCCTGATCTTCCATTGAGTATTGCTGTAATAGAGGCAAACGAGTGCCCGTCTCTGCACACTCTTGGGAATCTGTCAACCCAATATGCATTCTTAAGGAAGGTTTCATTTGCGAATTGTCACAAATTGCACGACAAAGCAAGAAAACTGGCATTTGTGCTGCGGATTTGTTGTTGGAACTGCTGCTTCAGGTATGTATGCCTCTCCACGCTGTTTTTCAGCATATATGGTTACACTATATATTCCACATTTATGTATCTTTTAGTGTTGGAATCATACAATATAAAGCACCAAGCAACAGAAATATCATAATGACAATATTCACTGTCACTTGGATTTTATGCAACAGGGGCACTCCATCATATATGGTCGATTCAGTATAATTGTTGGGCTTTGCACCAAGTTTATTTTGGTTGTCAAGATGGTAACAATGACCAAAACGGCGAAAGACTGAGTACTATCTCTAATGTAAGGTTGATGATCGAGAGAATCGGCAAGCAAAAGCAATCTGGTGCTAAGTACTGTCACTAATGTAAGGTTGATGATCGAGAGAATCGGCAAGCAAAAGCAATTTGGTGCTAGCTCGATATCGGTGAATGAAGATTTCGTGAATGTCTCATGTCATGTCTTTTCGAGGCATTTAGCTTTTTAGCATTCGAAGTTACAAGCTGAAGCAACAGAATGAACGACCATGCCAAACAATCTTTTATGTGTTGTATCTACTAAATGCATTATATATTCCGTAATTGGATGCAAATTTTCAGTTAGCACTCAATTCAACTGCGTGACAACTATTTCTAGTCAACTTTATGTTGCCTGAAATTTACGTGTAAGGTTTTAGAATGTGAACAAGATAAAGGATGTATAACCCAAAAAGCGGTTCTTCATGTTGGGCCCGTGTTGTGCACAGGCAGCGCCAACCTAGTATATGTATATATAAGACAAACTTTTTCCACTAAAGAAGCATCTATTAGCCTAGGATTGTCACAAGACGTAATTTAAACTTGGTCAATTCAGTTGAACCCATTGAACATAAGCTGCATAGGCTACACCTATGAAATTTGTTAAGACTTTTAAGCAATGGAACCTTAGTGTATAGTGGATGCATGCTAAATTGTCAAATTGTTAAAATCCTAACACCACATAAGACAACGTAACAAGTTCGAGCCGAGGAATTTGATGTTTGTGTCAGGGTAGGCTGCCTCAAGAAAGTATTATATTCTTTTATCCCTGTTCATAATTTCTGGGATGTTATGCTGGAGTATTTTAAGATGCTTCATTAACTGGTTATCCTTGACGCATCATTTTTCTTAATCAGTCCACCTAACAAGCATATGAACTTGGTAATATAAATTCGACTTGTATTGAGTTTGGTATTGCGTCAAACCCGAAATGTGATGTCAAGAATTTTCTACCAGTTCCTTGCTTTGTCATGCTTATTGAGTAATAATTTGACTGAATCCTCAGATTGATAGTTATATGTGGCAGTTATTTTTTCCTAGCAAGTCTTGAGTAAAAATAGGTTCCAGTTCTCCAGGCTTCTGTAACGCTTTATGTGTCCGATGTAGTTTTTTGGATGCTAGGGTTTTCATTTTCCTCTGCTTTTGTTTGTTGCTGATTTTTAATTGCGGAAAAAGAAGTTTCCTTATGTGTATTCTAAGCTATATTAAGATCTCATTTTTCAGTGGTTAATTAGGTTTCTCTGTTTTAACTCCTTTCTATTTCTTTACGGGACGAATTGATAATGGAGTGCTTTGGTTGCCTTTTCTTTTGCCTTGATTTTGTTTCCTGCTGATTTAATGGATATTCTCAGCTCTATTGTTATTTTACTTTAGTTAATTGGGTTTCTGGCCTCGTGCCGAGGCTCTATTCTCAGTCTACATTTTGTTTAACATGTGACTGGTTCTTGATTTTGTAAGTTCCATATATAGAGAAAGGATTGATCATTTTTAAGTGACTTAGTGTTATGAAAAGTTTGTAGAGATGAGATGAGATAAGGGACTCAAGTGAGCTAAAGCTGATGAGTCCGTACAGAATGGAAAAGGTAATGCATTTCATGTCATTCCAGATGCGGGTATCCTCTCCCTGGTTAAAACTCAGATGCATCTTTGTTTCATTTTCTGCAAGATATCCTCTCTAATATTTTTAGGCATTTACTAAGATGATAGAATTTGTGATGTAACAGATTTTTTGTATGTTCAAGCTTATAGTTTTTCTACAACTTGTTTTGCCTGTTCTCCTAGTTATAATGCTTTAAACTTAAACCAAGTGATTAGTGGTGAAGCCATAAATTTCTCCAAAACTTGAAAGAATAAAAAAAATTCCCATAAAGGGTGTTCGATATATGTTATATACATCTAAAATCTAATATTTTACTTATATACATAGTGTAATTTCTTGTAATATATCGACGAAGGATGGTCAATTGACCACCCTTAGCAAAAGGTGGCTTCGCCCCTGCAAACGATTATTCTCATATCCAAAAAAGGCATAAATATTTACTGCTATATTCTCACTGTGATTGCATATGATCATCTAAAATCCCATTGACTTATTTATCTTTGATGATTTGCAGAATATATGTACTGTTAACAGTTTTAGTTTTGTTGGTTTTGTTAAAAATTTCCATGAGTTATGTTCATTCTTTAGCAGTTTCACAGGTATTATCTTTAGAGGAATTGAATTAGTATTTGGTTGCGTGAGTTATACATGAGTATGTAGTGTATTCGGTTAGTCTTTTTGCTTAAATTCCAACTGATTCATTGCTTGAAGGTGCCCCTTTGATATGGTTGGAATTGGTTATGACTTTTATCTGTAAGGATTCCAAAAGATAAGGTATCCATTGTCGATAACACAGATGATGATGACGACATTGGTTTTATGATGTGACCTCATAATAGTAAGGTCACTAACCTATTGTCCGGTATCTTTTTTTAATATATTATGTTGGCGATGGGGCGAATGGGAGGATCTGACTATTTCCTTTGTTTCATTTTGGTTGTTTTCCTGCTCCGTAGAATATTCTCTAGCTCTTTGAACTGTGGCTTTATCTTGATTAACTGCTTTCTAATTGTCTCTACTTATTTCACCGAGTTACACTATAGCATTTGAGCATATTTTACATTTATGCCATTTATTTGGCTTCATAATTCCATAAATATTCTTGAGAGAATGCTGGCAGGGGAAGAATCCCAGTAGTACAATTTACTTCATGAAACAAACAGTGGGAAATGCATGTGGAACAATTGGCTTTCTTTAGGCTATTGGAAATAGGAATGGCAAACGGGGCGAGGCGGGTGCGGGGCGGGGCGGTTTTCAGCTTATGCGGGGCGGGGCGGTTTTCAGTTTATGCGGGGGGGGGCGGGTTCAAGAATTATTTTTTAAATTTAATTGCGGTTGCGGGGCGGTTGCGGGTTACGCATTTGTGTAATACTTGCATCGCATATTTGCTGCTTTTCGTCAAAGAAGATTAATTCTTTTCATGCATTTTGCAATCTTTTTTCTTAATTAGAATCTGTTATATAAACTTTCCATTGCTTATTTTTATATCTTTATTTTAATTTTAAATTTTGTATTCATTAATCTCCTCTTTTCTTGCTCTTTTAAGCTTAGATGTGTGGGTAATATCATATACCCTAGTTATACATTATCAACATATTAGGATATTATCAATTTTTGGAGCATTAAAATATTGGTTCGCCTATCCGGTAGAAATATTGCATACTAGTTTTAAGAAGATATATTTAAAATTGATTATTATAATTAACTTACTAATCAAATTACTATGCTAAAAAATATTTTCTAACAGGATTAATAGAAGACATACCATAATTGATGTTTAATAATTAATTACAATTTGAATAAATATAATCCAAAGATTTCTTATGTCTTTTTAACGGTTTAATATGAAAATGAACATATAAGTATATAACTTAAAAAATATTTGTAATCGTAGATCTTCCCTAACCATCTCAATCTTGTGTATGACGTATGTGTATATCACCTTGTAAAAGATGAATTATTTTAAGGATTGATTCATATTTCTCAATAATTTGATTTTTTCTTGTATATACTAATAATTAACTTAAATATATCATACATGATACATGTACCAGACTGATCATTATTGATAATGTTAATAGATCCATAAAATAATACAATTGAAATTTTATAAAATATTAAAAAAATTCAATTGAAATTTCATAAAATATTGAAAACATTATGGACATAGGTGAAACTACCTAGAAAAGAAGGTAATAGGTTATCATTAATTTTTTTAGGTTTTTTTTTAAAAGAGAAACTACTTGTAAAAAATGAAAAATGAATTTTTTTTACTTTGCGGTGCGGGGCGGGGCGGGTTTATGCGGGGCGGGGCGGGGTGGTTTGAAAACAGAAAATATTCCTATGCGGGGCGGGGCGGGGCGGGTTAAACATTATGCGGGTTAAGGATAAACCCGCCCCGCAACCGCCCCGCACCGCCCCATTGCCATCTCTAATTGGAAATATCACCTCTAAGATAAAACTTAGTAAGCCATTTGGTGTTTTACACATTTCATGAATTAGTTTTCGTCATGTAGGTTTCTACATTTTGCATTAAAATATGTAGTCTTAGAGGTGTGAATCCTTATGAGTTTCTGGTAGTATCATAACTGGATAGTTTCACAAGTTATATATTACTATTTTTAAGAAGCAACAACTTTGGTTTGAATAATATTTGTAGAAAAGAGATGGAAGAGGCTTCTCTACCAAACGAGACAACATTACTGAAATTGTTGTTCTCTATCTTATTTTGTTTGAACTTTGCTAAATAGTGATAGTAATGTCCCTTCCTGGAGGTAAAGTAAAAGGATGTAAACTTGTCATTTCAGCAATCAATTTATGGGGACAAATGCAAAAGAAAGACAATAAAGTTAAATGTTTGGCATGCATTTTGAAGGCAAATTGACTTGCAATTAAAGAAGCAACTACAGTTTCAAGTGAAACAAGGTTGTTGAACCTTTCATATATGGCTGTCTAGTGATTGCTTTGTGATTTTTCTTCTGTTATTTCAGTTGTGCTATTATGGTCCTAACTACATTAGCAAACAATTCATGGCTTGGCATCTTATGGCCAACTTGGAAGATTTGAACTTCCTTTGTAGTTTCTCTTTGTTTTGCAACTACTATTATTGGTTCCGGAGGTTTCATGTGTATTTTCTTTTTTCATGGCAATTTGTGCTATGAGTATTCTTAGGCCGAATTCTTTTGAAGGATAATAACTTTATTTGTCCTCTTTTGTAGGTGGAGTAGATCAAGAAATGGATACTGAAGACAATGAAGAATTAGACCTTACTTGAGAAGAATTTTGAATTGTTTAAGATGAGCATTCTAGAAATCTTTTGTTACCAATATTTTTGAAACTTATTTACTCTCTTGAAATGTACTAAACTTATGCACTCATGGGGCACAACATTTGCTTTATGGATATTATTTGCTTGATGGATAATTTTATATTATTAATAGTCTTATTTTATGATGTATTTAAATTTTAGTAGTATATATATATATATATATATATATATATATATATATATATATATATATAATGGATGATATATTTTGGTTTTAACAAAAATATTACAATAGCCTATCAGAACCGTTGCTATAGGGCACAAATGGTATTCCAGTAAATAATGTAAACCGTTGCTATAGGTCCTATAAAGTGTTCCAGGAAGATCTATAAACCGTTGCAAATACATATATAAGCGTTACTATAGCTTAAAGAAACCGTTGCTATATCCCACATAACCGTAGCAATAGTTCACATAAGTGTTACTTTAAATAATATGGTAACATTTTAGAACCGTTGCATAAACAATACAGTAACGGTTTTAAACCGTTCCAATTGATAAAAATAATCGTACCAATAGAAAAAGGGAAAACCGTTGCGATAGACATATCTATAGTCACGACAATGCAAACAGTTGCAATAACCGTTCCAATAGACCTATGGGCACGCGAGCTGATGTAACGGGCTATAAACCGTTCCAATATCCCTATAGCAACGGTTTGACAGTCTATGGGAACGGTTTTTCAAGCGTTACCATAGATCAATTTTCCAGTAGTGCAACCAAACGCCACCTAAGTGACTGGCTTCGTCATCATCTAAATAAACGACGGAATTTACTACACAAATTCCTTGTTTCGTTCATTTGAAAAAAAAAAAAGAACAACCTTTATTTTTTGTCCATTTTTGCAACATTAGTTCTCTCGTGCAACTTTAAGCAATATAACTCTCTTTTCTTTCTCTTGGGGGGTCCCACCTCTTATGATTAATGACATTTACTTAATTGAATACTTTTTTATTTTTGTTGGATATCTTGTTTTATAAAGATATCTTTTTTTTTCTTTTTCTTTTTGATATCACCGCTAATTTATCAACCATCAATTTTTTTTTAGCAAATAAGAAATAAATAAATTAATAGCTAAGGAGAATCCAGTATGTAGTTGACATAACTTACACCATAGAGGATGCATTTATTTTCTAATCTTGCTAGCATATTACAAACTTCATTACATTAGAGTTTTTTATGACAAGTTAGATTCAAGTTTATCAATTTCAATAAAATCTATTACATCAAAAGGTAGTACGACAAAAAAAAATTATGGACTTCACTGCTTTGGTGTTTCCTGCCAATCTCTGCCTGAAGGTGTGTTGGAGAGTAACCCTCTGCTGGTACATTAAGGAAATGCAATTATTAACAATTTTGTTAAATAATTTATTATCATTTTGTAATGCCTGGATAGCCTCTAAGCAGTCTGTTTCAATCTCAAGTGGGAAGAGATTTCATTCCTTTGCTGTTCGTAGCCCTTCTCCTAATGCTTTTAATTCTGGTGCAAGGGAGCCATTTGCATGTGCTAGTTTTGCAAAACCAACCACCCAGTTGGCTGATGCATTTCTAAAATGTCGTCTAAACCATAATTTTTGTCAAAGCTAAACATCCACATTCAATTTGTACCACCTCATAGGGGGTTTGAACCATTTAATTTTTATAAGGGATTTTGGAGGATTTGTAAAGGATTTTTTCATGAATAGTTTAAATTTCACTGTCTTTTGTATGATTTGGAAACCCTTTAATTGGTTGGTCGTGTGGTTGATGTTATCATTATTTATATTCAGATATGCCAGATGAGGAAGAGAAAAAAGTTTTTCCAGTTTATGAGGTTATGATTTATAGGAATATTGAGGTCCCTTATTTGGAGAAGCCAGTGCTTCCCACTTTTGATAATTGGATGGGATTTTTTGCAATTCACTTCAGATATTACTGATAGCTCTACAATCCAGGAAGATATGTTCAATCAACTCTTCAATAGGGTTTTTGCAGATGGGACAATTCGAATCAACATTTAGTCCAATCTTTGAAATGCAAGGGATTCGACCGTGAAGACATTGCCATAGAAAATATCTAACTTTATTGGGGCACTCCAATTGCCAGATCCATTCGAAGTCAGGATTAGAATTCTTCAGAGATTCTAACAGAATATAACAAGAGGCGGTTGTAAAGATTCCTTTAGTGGTGAGGGACTAAGTAGGTATGTCAATGGGAATGCCTTTTTGACTGATTTTAATTTGGGAGATGGTGATTAACAAATCTAAAGAGGGAAAGAAGCTTAAATAGTTTAGGTTCCACCTAGTTTGATCCCATCAAAAATATCTCTAATTTTTTGTGGAGAGATCTTTGGCTGGGGAAGAGGGGGGGAGGGGGGGGGGGAGAGAGGCTGTAAATAGGTTCTTTAGGTTATTAATATTTGATATCCAATTGTCCTTCTATAGGTTAAGATTGAAATGGATGTTGAGGGGACCATGTGATGCCTTTGGAACATATGTACCACCCTTTGCAAATGTTTTTTCTGAGGAAAGAATTTTATTTGCAGAGGAGCTATTGCAATAGTATGAGATGATAAGCTTTGCCCAAGAAATTAGGGCATTAGTAAGGAGTCTCCAGCTTAAGCTAGCTAGAGTACAAAGATTTTCATTAAGAGCATTATGGATCCCCAATCCACCATATTTTTTGGGTTGGCATATAGTGGACCAGTTTACTAAGTGATTTTTTTTTCTACTGTACTACCCCAAATGAAATCCCTTTGTACTTTATCAATCTCTTTAAGGGTTTTGCTAGGGAGTAGGGTGTATTGCATGTAATGATTTGGGATGGAGTTAAGGCATGATGACGCAAGGGTTTTTCTTTCTGCCAAACTAAAGAACCTCATTTTCCAGGATACAAGTTGCTTCTCATTTTGTCTATGAGGAATTGGTAATCTCTAGGTTTTGGGCTACGGTGAAGGATAAGGAAACCAAGATAAGTGCCAAAGTTGTTGCTCTTTTTAATACCAAGAGAATTGATAATGTTGGTGATGATTGAGTGGTTACAATTTTTTGAAAACAGAATCTTCGATTTAGTAAGGTTGATGTTTTGACCAGATAGAGAACAAAATAGGTCAAGCCTATTTTTTATGGCCTGGCAAGATTTGGAAGTTGCTCTAGCCATCAAAGGAAGGTCGTTAGCAAACAATAAGTGGAATATCTTTGAGTATTTATATCCTAGGAAAATAGGGTTCCAATTTTTGATATCTACTTGATATTTTATATATCTAGTGAATATTTCTAGGCAGAAAATAAAGATACAGGGGAGATTGGATCGCCTTGAAATATATTAATTTCATTTTGTTTTCAATGATATACCGAGTAATTTATTAAACATCCACACTAACTCTTTTTCTTCTAGAACTGAAGCATTCTTTGTAAAAATATGTTTCAAAAGGTATTCTATTTACACTTCTAACCAATATTTTTGGTGATAGCAAGTCAGTGAGGATATACAAATTATCATTTCAAAGAACTAAGTGGTACTTCCGCAATAATATATCAAGCATTAATTGTTAGTCTCCATAAAATAACAATAACATACTCAGTAATATCTTATTAATGAAATTTAAAAAAAGTAAAGTATACGTAAACCTTACCTCTACTTTAAAGCTCTTCTTAACCAAGTGTTAAAGAATGAAATTTGGATGTCTACTGTTTAAAATTGTAAGACAATATATTATCCACAAATAGCATAATGGGAACAACACTCCTACTATGAACATTAAATTACATATTTGCAAATATATTACAATTAATGTGAACGCCTCCTATTATGACCATTCTACTCAGATAGGAAAATATTCATTAAAACATGTTACATTTTAAGCTTTAATTAATTGTAGATATCTTGCGTATGTTTTTCCAAATTGGGTTTTCCTGTCTTTTACTTTGTGTTTCAGAATGGTATATGACTGATTCTTGCATTATTTCGCATTTCCAGGTGTTACAATTAAAATGGCCGATGATGTTTAGTTCTATTTTAATAGGTATATACGAAACTTCCAATTGCTACAATTTTTTTTACCCAAATATGACGAGGTCACTTTCTATATATAAGTTTAAATATAAGGAAATAAGTTTAAACTGACTCAATAGACGAAATCTGGCTACTCATTCATGGGTCATATATTGCATTTGGAATCATTGTGTTTATAATATTGTTAGTAATTTGTTATTACCAAACTAGTTTACATCCTTTAAGAACTTGCCCAACAGAATTTGATTACCAAATTCAACTTGGTGAGATGTTTACTTTCTTACTAAGTGAGGGGTTTTTTTTTTTTTAAAAAAAGGAAGAAATAGGAATAAATCAAGCATAATGTAATCCATGGCAAATACTATTACCATGATTTATTTGGTAATCAAATATAAATTTATAAAAAATACAAAAAAACTTCAAAAACTTTACGCAAGACCTTGCAGTTGCAGTGCTTTAAATGAACACAAACAATAAGTATTTCTCAATCGTTTTTGAAGATATTTCTGGAACAAAATTGAAAAAAGGCTTTTGAAAAATAAACGCATATTCTAAAAGGTCATTCGATCTATTAAATTTTGTGAATGAAATTTCGGAATTAACAAAACATTTCAAATATAGCAAAAAACTTGAACATTTTACGCATTTAGAAAAAGTAGAGGGTGTCATGATAAATACGCAAAACTTTGAGGTGCGTATATGAAATTAACTAGAAAACAATTTCCAAGGTCTTTTTCACTTCTCCACCTTCCTTTTCAGAGAATCATTTAAACATACTACCTGATAAAATATTCTTTTGGGCCCCTTTCAAACCAGTAACCTTCTCTAATTTGAGTTGAGAAAGTATTAAAATTTCTTTTGTTGTATGAAGGTCACCGACCCCAATAGCCTATCTTCATTCTTTTGAGTTTAATCTCTCTCTATTTATCTACTTACTATATATAATTACGGTATAATCTTAAGTTCATATGATCCCCTTACTAAACGCGTCAGTGATCATGTTTTGCTGACTTATTAATTCTCTTCTTTTCTCACTAGTGGTCTCCCTCTTTCTTTGCCTAGCTGTTTTATTGCAAAATTTTATTTATGATCATTGGCCATTGAAAGAGGGGGTTTATAGTTTTGTTTAGTGTGGGTTGGTGTTGAATTCTTAAAACATGAAGAGGGCAAAATTGGACATGTTCATGTCTCTGAGTCGTCAAAGATCGGTCCAAGTTTTGGTTTTTATAGGTCTTGTTTATGTTTTAATGGTGGGTTTAGAAGTTCCTTTCGTTTTCAAAACTGGTTTCAGTTTAGTTTCTAAGGAGGGTGAGGGTTTTGCTAACCGCCATTTAAATTCCAAGGCTTTTGTGCTTGAAAGTGAAGAGGACGAGGAAGAAAAGAAGGCCCCAAATCGACCTCTTGATGTCCCACTTAGGGTTGGAATTTCCAATCAATCCAATTCCAGGCCCGAGAGGAGGAAAATCAGAGAATTGCACACTTTGTTATCAAATTTAGTTTTCGATGGCAGTTCCGTTAATATGAATAGCACAGATGGGTTTTCTGGGATTTTAAAATCAGCGAAGGAGGCATTTGAGGTAGGGAAAAAGTTCTGGGAAGAGCTTGAATTGCACAAACAAGAAGCGGTTCCTGTAGACAAAAGTAACAAGACAGAAGAATGCCCACATTCGATTTCAATTTCCGGGTCGGAGTTTCAAGAAAAAGGGAGAATTTTGGTGTTGCCATGTGGGCTTACATTAGGGTCTCATATTACTGTTGTTGGGAAGCCAAGGAAGGCCCACCCGGAGCATGACCCGAAGATATCTTTGCTGAAGGATCGCCAATTCTTGATGGTTTCACAGTTTATGATGGAATTACAGGGGCTGAAGACTGTTGATGGAGAGGACCCGCCGAGGATTTTGCATTTTAATCCGCGATTGAGGGGTGATTGGAGTGGGAAGCCCGTGATTGAACACAACACTTGTTATAGGATGCAGTGGGGGACAGCACAAAGGTGTGATGGTTGGAGGTCCAAGGACAATGAAGAGACTGGTGAGAACAATGAATTTTGTTTATTGAGCTAACTTCTAAGTATTTTTTAGAAAATTCTATTGCTTCTATGTTTTATTGAATAATTGAACTTAAAAGTTTGTTCATTTTGTACTAGTTTAAGTTAAAAATCTGTACTTCGGGCGCATTGTGGGGTGGGGTTGGGGGAATAGGAGCTTGTGGTAATGCATCTGTTAAAAGCTTGACTATTGATTTTATAGTATTGAAGGAGAAACGGATTAACTGAGAATGCATTGTAGTTACATTTGTGGCTGTTGTATGGTGAAGTAGATTAAGTTATAGGTGGCATATGACTCTTTTGCAGTTGATGGACAGGTTAAGTGTGAAAATTGGATTCGAGATAATGACGAAAATCATTCTGAGCAATCAAAGTCATCATGGTGGTTAAACCGGCTTATTACCGGGCGAACAAAGAAGATGTCTATTGATTGGCCATTCCCATTTTCAGAGGATAAGTTATTTGTGCTAACGCTTAGTGCTGGCTTTGAGGGTTATCACATAAATGTTGATGGGAGGCATGTGACCTCGTTTCCATACCGAACTGTAAGTAATGTACTACCACATTCAACTTCATATAGGATTATTGAATCGGACTAATGTAAGGTTCTCCTTTGTGCTGTTAGGGCTTTGCTCTCGAGGATGCCACTGGTCTGTGGATGAATGGTGACATTGATGTTGATTCAGTGTTTGCTGCCTCCTTGCCAGCTACACATCCTAATTTTGCTCCTCAGAGACATCTTGATATGTCAAACATATGGAAGGCGCCGCCTCTCCTTGATCAGCCTGTAGATATGTTCATTGGTATTCTTTCTGCTGGCAATCATTTTGCTGAGCGAATGGCTATAAGAAGGTCTTGGATGCAGCATCAGCTAATCAGATCTTCAAATGTTGTGGCTCGATTCTTTGTTGCATTGGTAGGTTGACATATTGGTAGCTTATGGGCCCAATTTCAAATATCTTTTGCTATTAACATTGGCATTGTGCTGTTAAAATTTTGACTTAATCTTGAGACCGATTTTGATAGCATGCAAGAAAAGAGGTAAATGTGGAGCTAAAGAAAGAAGCAGAATTTTTTGGTGACATCGTCATAGTTCCTTATATGGATCACTATGACCTCGTGGTTTTGAAAACAGTTGCCATCTGTGAATATGGGGTACGTTTCTAGATTGACCTTAATTGTTGAAATTAGTTTTGCCCCAAAAAGTTTGATCTCATTTATATGTTTGGTTGTTTGCAGGTTCGCGTAATATCTGCCAAAAATATCATGAAGTGCGACGATGACACCTTTGTGAGAGTGGATGCAGTTATCAAGGAAGTAAATAAAATACCAGAAAATAGGAGCTTATATATTGGAAATATCAATTACCACCATAAACCCCTGCGTAGTGGTAAATGGGCAGTGACATATGAGGTAATAGTTTGGATCTTCTTGTGCGTTTATTCCACAAAATCGTTACCTAGTAAGTATTAAAAGATCAAAATGCTGCTGGATAGTTTTACACCTTTAGTCTTGACCCCTAGTTCTGTCATATAGAAGTGCATAGTTTCTTATGCGTCATTGTTTAATGAGGACTTCGTAATTACCACATAATAGTGAATAACTAAAATACTTGAGTTAGGTGAGTGTGCTCGAGAGAGTGTTGTCGGTATTTGGTCTAATGATGCACTAGTTTCACAACACATGCACCAACCAAACAGTTGTCTTCATGGAGTAATTTTCTGGATGTTGTCTGTTTGCTCCCTTTTAATCACTGTGTCCTTGTTCAATACCGTGAAATCTGAGTATCTCACTCCGCTTCCCTTTCTCTGGTTGTCTCAGGAATGGCCAGAAGAAGATTATCCGTCTTATGCAAATGGACCTGGCTACATTGTTTCATCAGACATTGCAAACTTCGTTGTCTCAGAGTTTGATAGTCATAAGTTAAAGGTAGGCAAAAATTCCCACTACCCCCGTCTGTGACAGTTCACTGAAGTATCTAACAAAGCTCCCTGACTTGCAGTTGTTCAAGATGGAGGATGTGAGCATGGGAATGTGGGTTGAGAAATTCAATAGCTCAAGACCGGTAGAATACGTTCACAGCTTGAAGTTCTCGCAGTCTGGATGTGTAGATGATTATTATTCAGCTCATTATCAGTCACCTAGGCAGATGATCTGCATGTGGAACAAACTGCAACAGCTGGGCAAACCCCGATGCTGCAACATGAGATGACAATTAGAGATAAAGCGAAGGGTAACTGAGAATCGAGCAAGGAGAGAGTTAGACAAGTTTTTGCAGTTATAGAAACCATGATCTGTAAACTTTCTTGAACACTGGGTTTTAGATATGATATGGGCTGCTTAGGGGCCCTTGAAAATTCATTCTTTTGTTATCTCAACCTTGTCTCTTTTTTCTTTCAATTTTTTAAATACCTTTTCCAGCCTATGTGTGGTTGTATAGAGGCATGGACATACATGTGCAAAAAGAATATCTATATACACTTTTATATGTGTCCTACATAGCATAGAATCAGAGCTTGATATTCCAAGCAAGTTTCTTCCATTTTGCTTAAAGTTTCTTAACCACCTTCTCTTCTCCTAGCTAGAGATTCATTTTCCAAGTTTTTTGGTTTGTCTTTGAGGTATATGGTTGATCTCTCTCTTTTTTTTTTTTTTTGGTTATATAACCATGGTTTTCTGGCATTGCTTTGCGTATCCGACTAGTTGTATCTACCGGTTCTCACTGTTTTAATGTGGGTGCACGGTTAGTTCCACGAGGCCCTGAAGACACGGCCGGTTTGTAATGCCTCCGGTGGCCTGCTGGTTGAGCTACCCCTCAAAGTTGGTTGACCTATTCAATGTACAAAAGGATGTTCATGTTATGGACCACCAAATTATTGTGCCAAAAGCAAGGCCGGTTGTTGTGGGAATGTGGGGTAGTTGATGCTTGCTATGTGGTAACCAAAGTTGATTTTGTAACATGAAAAGGACTATTTGAAACGACAAAACATAGACATGGAGATCAATGACTACTGGCTTATTCATTCCATTTCAAAGGAGAATGACAGTTGCACCAATTAAGATCTCAAATCATTTAGCAGTGTATATAAAAATAGCGGACTGCAATTGAATTGGAATATATGGGGATTGCTATCAAAGTCCAAAATCAACCACCTCTATGTGGGGTTGAACCTTTTTCTTCTTTCTTTCTTCTAATTTGGCGTCAATATAGCTATCTCCAAGGCGAATGATTTTGAAATACTTAAATAGTGCATGTGAATATATAATATATATATAATACATATATAATGTTTGTATAGATGTGCATAATTTACATAATTGATTAGAAAAAGTAAATGATGAATCTGGCCGGCTATACATCTAAAGATCCTTTGGAAAAATGAAACAAACAAGCATGTTAGGAGAAATCAAGATCGCTTGAAAAGTATGTTAGGAATGTGTGACGAATTTTAAATTACACAATTAATGTTTTTCTTAGTATAAGTAATTTACTTATATAGGAATGGAAATGCAAGATAGCATGGATGGTGGATCTTTCCTTTCTCTGTTCAAACTTCAAACCTGAGCTGAACATACCATATGTGAGAAATTCCATAGCCCAACATCGCATTGAATGACATAGAGTACTATGTCGGGTAATTTTTTTTGTAAAACGAGAAATCAAACAAGCTTTAAGGAATTTTATTTTGATACGAACTCTTCTAAGAAACTGGTTATTGGCATTAATTGGAATATTCAAATTTAAAAAACCAATCAGACTAACGACTCGTATTTCTTTTCTTCTACGACTTGGTAGCATTTCTAATGTTTTCCTTTGCAAAATTTATCTTGAATACTTTATTTTGCTTGAATTTTTTTACTTTCTATTACATGTCTTTGAAACCAAGTAAATTGTTACAGCGTACATTTTTCCTATGAAATAGCACTCATCTGCAGAATAAGAATAAATAATAATAATAATAATAATAATAATAATAATAATAATAATAATAATAATAAAAGGTAGTGATTTTTTGCAGACAAATATAGAGTATAGACTATTCACTAAAGAGCGCAGGTAGGGTACGACTGTACTTAAATGGTAGCTAAAGGGTTATTTTTACCTGTTTGAACCAATGTTTTTGAGTTTTACCCGACCTAACCCACATTGTAAATATTTTGAAAGCACTAGCAAATTTAAAATATGTATTCTTTCAACCATTGCTTCTAATATTTATGGAGTTAAATTTATGTTCTCACAAACATTGCTTTCACTCACTCTTCTTCTCACATCTTCTACATATAATTCAAGGGACCGTGTATTTTATGATTTTACTCTTGTGTCACTTGAATGCATTGTAAGAAAATTGAAGAGTAAGTCCACTATTGAAAACCATTCAAAGTTTTGCTTTCGAAAATGGGTATTTTTAGATTTGTTAATTATTTGGATTGGGTGTTATTCAAATTGATTTAAAATATCAAAGGTGTTCAAAATTTTAATTTGAAGTGGTTTGGATTAGATTTGAATAAGATTTGAGTTAAATTTCAGAAAAGACGCTAGGAAGAAAACGAGGTCAGTTTTTTGTATAACTATGTATAATCTTGCATAAAAGCGTATATGAGTGTAGAAATACACCTTATACACTATTATACACTTTTATCCACTTTTATACAAGCGTTAGTTAGAACTTCTTCCACGATTTTCAGTTGCAATTCTTGATCAAAACTAGTCCAAATCTCCATTAAATGACTTCAAATTTTATATACAACCTCTGTATATTATTTCCAATAAGTCTAAATAACACCGACTCCAAATTTCTCAAAAAAAAAAATTAAACCAATATATTTAAGTTTGTTAAAAATTTAATTTTTACCACCTAAATGAATTTGTTTGTTAAACTAATATTTGAATCATAGTTACTGATTCGAAAATTAACTTAAAAGCTTGAAGAAACTTTTTTAAAATTAAATAGTAATTTTGAGAACCTATTGGAGTTGGATGTTGAATCTTAGCCTATTATTTTTTGGCTAGTTGATTGTAAATTGAAATATGGGCTATAAATTTGAAAAATGGGGAGCTCAATTATTCTTACGTGAAATTTTTTCTTTTATTTACTGTAATTGTCAATCAAAGTTATTGTTATAAGTAATTAATTCTGTTCGCAATAATAGTAAAATCATAAAGTTTTGTGTATTATACTCATAAAGTCACAAAATTATGTTGTGGCATACTCTCTCCATAACAATAGGAATGATACTTTTCAGATTTTGTAAGTTAAATAAACGAGTTATTTTTTTTAATCATAATTTTTCATAGACTTTTTAAATATTTTAAGTTGTCAATTATTATGACTCACAATATTTTTTTATATAGTTTTCAAATATATAAAATTAAATATAAGAAAACTTAAAGATTCTATCTACGATTCGTAGTCAAAAGTAAGAAATTTGACTATCTAAATCTGAAAAGCATCATTCTCTTTGGGATGTATAGAGTATTAAAGTAACATAATTATAATCACAATAATAGTAAAGGCATTATATTTTGCTCATTAAATGACAAGACTTGTAAATTATATTTTACCTGTTATATAATGATAAATTTCAATAACTTTATTGACTATTGTGTTTAAAATATAATATTATATTTTAACTGTTAAAATACATATACTGTCGTGATTATACGTAAAATTAACCATCCATTTTATGTCACCATCATACCTTTATTATTAGACAACAAATTTGGTACTATTTTCGTTTCAATTTATGTGAACCTCTTTGAATGAGCATAAAATTTAAGAAAAAAATAAAGTCTTTTGGAGTTTATGGTTCTAAATAAGTTCAAAGGGGTCTAAAGTATTTATATAGTTATAAAAGTTTCTCATTAAAAAAAAAATTATAAGTTTAAGCTAAATTTTTATCAAATTTAAAAAAAAAATCATATTAAATAAAAAAAATATAAGACGACCGCTACAAATTATAAGTGTGTAAATGTTGAGTGGATTAAGCTACTTTAAAATGGTAAAACATTTACAATGTTCCGAATGCGTTAGCTGCTGACAAAGACAAAATGCAGTTAGGTGCTATTTCACTTTGGTAGTTTGCAGTAGAAACGTGGAAGTAGTGTGCGGTAGAAGAGCAACACGTCTCATTAGCATGAGCGTACGTGGCCTTAAACCGGTTTTTTCACCATTCTATCGCTATATTTAACACTTCATCGACGTTATCTTAATTTCCAGTTTTCTCAACTCAGTCGATCATTCCACCTTTCCAAGAACATAATTTCTGCCATGGGACAAGGCGAGGAATCGAAGACCAGAAATGAACCCAGCGTTGAAGTTCAGGTACATGTCGACTTTTGACTTTGATTTTTCATTATGTAGTTGTAAATATGTCCCACAAGTTCATGACATATGGATGATTAATATCTCAAACTAAACACTACAGGAAAGAGGAGAAATATTCTTCTTTTACCGTCCAAAAGTCGGCAAAGAAGAAGCACGTGATCCCAACGATGTCCAACGCTTATACATCGTTCTCCGTCCAGAGTCCGGAGAACATTCCGTCGAAGTCAAGCAAGATCCTCATTCCGGCAAGGAAGGTGAAGAGCTCGGTTCTCATACAGACCCCGAAAAACCCAACCGCGACATTTCCTCTGATAGAGAACATACCGGCGGTGAGGGTGGACATGGAACAGAAGAAGTTAACATTGAGAAGCAACCTTTGCTCCGGTTCATTGTAATGGGCCGAAAAAGTCTCCCGGATCCTAGTAAGAAAACAGGGCACCGACCATATTGGGGTTTTGTCGAAATGGTGACTACGAAAATAGACGATGTAAAAGCAGCTCTCAAGGGCGAAGAATATGACACATCAACTAGAGGACACCGTGTAGTAGCACCAGCTAGAGCTGTAGGAGAAGGAATATATCGAATTCTGAGGCACAATCCGGGGAAGAGAATGCATACTCATTTGGTTTACAAGCTTGAATTTCCAGCAGAGGATGAGAAAAATGAACCACAGGAGGAGCTGAACATAACGAGAGAAGGGTCATTTCTGATTCAGATCAAGAATCCGGAACAACATGGAAGTGGAAAAACAGAGTTTAGGGGACTTCAGAACAAGAGGAAGGCGACATTTCCAGCACATTTACAAGGCGAATTTGGGCAGCTGAGATACCATCCAGCGGACCCTCCGGATTTTTTGAACTATGAAGGATGTGAGTTTCTACTGATATCAGCATCTGATGATATAGAAGAAGAGCTGGGGTTGGAACTGAAGACAGAAACTGAAGGAGAAGAAGAAGCAGAACATGATCCGTCGTGTTCAGATTTGGTGAAGACTTTTGGTGAAACTGCTCCTATCCGTGCACTTCTTAGAGGCACCTGGGTTTGAACTTGGAGCAGAATGTGTTTTACCTCTTACTACTAATTATGTAGATATAAGTTCTAGATGTAGAAGGGTGTACTCTGTAAATGGTAGGACGTTTGTAATTAGTAACAATGTTTCTGAACTTATATTTTGTTTTTAACTGTCAATTAGGATGTTTGACAAGTTTTACTGGATTTACTATTTTGTGTTCCTTGTATTTTATAGTAGTTCCTTATTCTGCAATCACTTACAAGCTAACACGTGTTTTGCAATTTATGTTCCTGGCTGGTTATGTTTCACTCTTATGATTTAGTTGGCCTTGTCACGAGCAAAGCATAAACTCTGCAAAACTTCACAATTTTTTATCTTTAGCTGCCAATTACCTTAGTCCATATTAAGTGCTGTTACTATTGCATGTACTAGTTAATTAATGTGGAAACAGTGTATGGAACTAAGATTACTGGTGCTCCGGCGTGGGATTTATAAGATTATCAAACTGCTTTTGTAGCAGAAACCCAAAATTGGAAAACATTACCGGGACAAGCATTACAAACTTCCTGGAATTCAGTCATACTATCAGCAGGCTCAACATCCCAACTGAGCGACTGCAGAGAGAAATGATACCAAGCACCTCACTAAATTAATGATTCTAAACATCTAGAAGTGATATTTCTGTTACAGTATTAGTTATAATGTTATTGTACAGCGAACAAGAAAGAGAACTCTTCTCCAAATTCCCCGACCATTTTTCATAGGTGGATGTAGAAATGCTAAAAAATTGACTACTCAATCTACATAATTTTCTCAGTCCCCTTGGGGTATACTAACTGCGTCACAGTTGCCAAAATTCACCAGGGGGAAACTCCTTGCTTCAATCGTGGAGCGGACCAAAAAAATTCCAGAGTTAAACTATCAGATAATCAACTTGCAAGACCAAACAAGCAACAGGATCTCAGAGTAAAACATCAAAAGTCATCTGGACCATCATCTTTCATCACCGAATTGGGACCATCATCAAATCCAGAACCTGGGGCAAGCTCATTAAGATCAAGAAATCGCCTTTTCCCTCCACTTTCAACATCATCTTGATCTGGACTGCTTGTTCTCTTAGGTACATTGTTTTGATCGGTTGTTGCCATCTCAGATGGTACATCAACAGGTGGTTCAGTTTTTACCTCCTGACTGTCATCGTTTTCCTCTGTGTTTTCACTTCCCATCGAGAACTCAGCATTATCACTTGCATCATATTGCTCTTCGGATCCATTTGACTTCTCAGGTTTCATTGACTCAGTCTCAGATTCTGACAGCTCTAAGTGGCTATAATTGATACGGTTTCTGGTAGCCCTGTTACTGCGTCTTAAACCTGACTGAAGGTTGCCCACTGACCTCAACTTGGTTTCTCTTCTTGTACGACCCGGCAGTTTCTTATATCTCCGTGGCTCATCGCTCTCGTCACTGGCACTTAGGGAATCAGCTTCATCTTCATCCTCTTCTTCATCTTCAGGATTTTCTTCATCCCAGTGGTACTCATCATCTCCTTCCGAGCTACTTGACACCTTCCGATGTTTTCGTTTCCTTAAATATTCTTCATCATATACTGCTTCACCCATTATATCATCATCACTGTCAAGATCTGCCTCATTTTCAGATATTGCTTCAACAAACTCTGATGCAGAATAGCGTTGGGGTCTCTGCCTCCTACGATTGCTGCATGTAAGAAGTGTACCAGTTAGTCATTGAAGGAAAGAACCAAAGAGATCTCAAAACACACGGAGCAAGTACCTTCGATCTAATAGTTCATCTTCATTGTCTTCGTCATATTCATCGTATTCAGGTGATTTAGGAGAACGCACTCTGAAAGACACATGTTGAGACAAGTGTGGAGGACTACCCAATCTACCATTTGTAGAAGTTTCATGCTTTGTAGCAGCTTCTCTCCTCAAAGTAGGTTCTGGGGATGTTTGATTCTTCCTGAAAGGAGACAGAAAAGAACAAACATGTCAGCATATTACAAAAGACAAAGACAGGGAGAGACTTTCCAATAGAAAATCATCCTTACTTGGTTAGCTTGATAGCCTCATTAATTGACCGATCGTAATCATCTGTGCAATACCCAATGTCCAATTAGACGTCAAATACTTGACTATCACAAGCAGGACCAAATAAAATGCACTTACCAAATGTGTAGGTCACGGGCTTCCTACCCCGCAAGGCGCGTCCACCACCAAGACCATCCATATTTAGCATGTTATCAAGCATCAATGCCTGTCTATGTTGTTTCTTTAGCAATTTCTCTTTCCTCTGCACAAAACACAATCTCAGTACCGGTAGTCCCATAATATGAAGTCCTTGAAAAACAGAACAGCTCAGAGCTTGGAACAATGAATCATAGATTACCTTGTGGACCCTCTCAACCTCAGGAAGCATGTCATTTTTCAACTTCTTTCCAACAGAAGCCTCTGTTCTATTTTTACTCGAGAATAGCTTCTCCTGTAGTCACAATGAAGGTACTTCACAATGAGGTGATTGCGCTTAAGTTAACAAAATGTGAAGAAAATAGGGAAAACAAAGCAAAAGGATAACGTTAAAGAAAGGGGTGACATTAAGCTGGGAGGGATGTCCCCCAAACAAAAGGTGGTTACAACTTTCAAATTATTTCATTTCAGTAGGGCGCAAAAGTTTTCAAATGAAAGTTTCAAGGTTCATCTGAAAAGCTTACTAATTCAAATCAAACTGTTTTCAAACTGCTGTAAGCTAAACATAGCTAAACCAAGAAGTGAAATAGGACAGCTAATCGTTCAGACTGCAATTATCAAAAAAGAAATGCCTTTTCACCCAGATTTAAGTTGACAAGTTTTCAACTCAACGCAGTGAATAAAGGATAAAAAAACCAACCAACCACATTTTCAAATAAAAATAATCTTTCAGGGATCTTTTGAGTGTGTAAAAAATGGAAGCAAGTTAAGCATTCATGATGAATTTGCTTTCCTATATTCATTGGTCAGAGCTAAAAAGTTTTAAACAAACATCTGGAGAGTCAGAACACAATTTCAAGAGTAAACGAATTTAACAATTTGAATAACTATAAAAGTTTATTACTAGTCAAATAGTGTACATTTGGAGACGTCGCAAAATCAAACAATTGGAGTATAAATTGAAAGAGAGGGAGCATATGATAGGAGAGCAAAGAGCGAAATTCCAGTGCAAGGGACTACTTTTAATCAGATACTAAAACCAATAGATTAAGCATGTTTGTGGAACTCAAAGACTTCAGATCCTTTTAAGGACATTAATACTAACGAATCCACGACCTTAGACCTATAATTCTTCTCAAATTATTGGTGCACAGATGCAGGAGATTGTGACAATCATTTTTAAGAATTATAACATAATGGATAGAATATAAGTAACGGGCCATGATAAGAACTTACCGAAACATCCCCGAATTCATCGAAATTAGTTGCAACAGTTTCCCACTGGTAACATGAGTGAGGTATTGCCGGAACATTCTTGCCCTTTCCTTTCTTGACTTCAACCTTTCTAATCTCTCGGTACAATCGATGCCCAATGACAGGATCATCCTCGTACCTGTAAAGGTAAAAACAAACAGACTTTTCCAGTGAACAACATCGACCATAGGAATATATCTAGTCTCCACCTAGTGCTGTGAGAACCTATAAACAGTATTACGTAATATCTAAGAAAAATGGAAGTATTGCGAGTGAAGTTATCTACCAGTAGGAAATTCCATGAGAATCACCGCCAATACGTTCTTTTCGGAAAAGTGAAAGGCGAACACCTTGTTTCAAGGAGTCGTCTATGTAGTTACGAATATCTTCTTGCTGCAAAATAACCAACCATATTGGGACCTCAAATGACATTAAAAATTAAAAAGTTCAGAAGGGTTAGACATAAAATCCAGAGAAAGCTACGTAAGTCTGTATATTATCCAGTACTAGGTGCTCAAGAAGGGTTTAAAAGACTACTCTGCCTCATCACATCTTAGTTTATAAAGTAAAAAGAAATTTTCCTCACCACATTCCATCTAATCCTTAATCTTCGGACTAAAATGCTTTTTATACTTCTCTTTTCCTATTGACGGACAAAAATTACATGTGCTGGACCAATCTCTATCATTTGGTGAATGATGTGCTGCATTAGAAGATTCCAAAACCAGATATTTGAATCTCATTGAAGATCACTTAGACCACATTATGAAAAATAGGCTAAAGGTATATTAACAATCACCAAGCTTAACCGTTTTGGTAATTTGAGGTGCCTGCTTCTCTTCCTTTTCTTCTTTTGAGAATAAATGCTCTATCATAAACGTTATAGATGCCTGTATGATGCAGGAAAGTCCTGTTTACCTCTTTTCTCTGCTTCCTTTTTTGGGAGGTGCAAACACGGCCCCATATAGTGAAACTAAACTTAATCCTAGAAGAGATCTAACATAACTTAGACACATAGTAAATGGAGAAGAGTCACCACTTGAAAGAGTACAAGGATGAACTTCCAAAACTACTATACCCTTTATTTTATGAGATGTACCAAATGCCTGAGAATACTTCTAAGGCAACTACATCCTCAATCAACAATGGCAGTCCAATTTCACTAATCAAGAGTCAAACAGAATCTATCTCTGCCTATGATGATAACTTATATTTTTTTGGTTGATTGCAATGGGAAAGATTGCACATTCAGGTATAGTTATACAGTTTATAAGTGTCTAAATTAAAGAACAAAGTTAAGTCTGATCCAACTCTGATAACTCAGTAGCTATTTTCTTATCTTTTCTGGATAAGCTCCTATAAACCAAGCCAAACTGAACCGCTGAGAATGCGACAACTATTGTTTAAGAAATCCTTAGCCTTCAAGAATTGATTACCCAAATATTATAAGTAGCTATTCATAAACCTGTCTCTGAGACTAAGTGAGCTTGGAATTAACACAGCAGATAGCAAGAATGAAGGTAAAATAAAATTTAGGTGCAAAATACCTCAACACGAATATCACATAGTGCTTTCAAAATCACCACACGGACTGCAGGATCTAGTGTATTATAAGCTTCAATTTCAGCCCTGAAAATTCAAAGGGGCTAGTTAACATGCATAAACTTTTTTGATAAGTACATACACAAACCAAATGCACTTCAAGAACAAAAATCTATCTAACTCACCCATGTGACGCAACTATAGGTAGTTCCCCTTCAGCAACCTGCAGAAATTTATCAGTTATTACTTAAAAATATGTACAACTAAAGCTCACTTCAGTTTGCTCAAATGGTTAAGTTACCCAATGCCACCAATCTCTCAATTTCCTGCACAAAACCGTAATCCATGTATTGTGTCCAAGTGCCACTCGGGTAACTGGTGGAATTGCCTACAGAGATGGGGAAGAGAAATAGAAATGATAAAATGGAAAAACCTTAAATTGATAGAATTTCAATGCAAGAGCATTTTAAGTAAATCCAGTCACAAAAACGTTAGTCTAATTACTGGGGATGAAAATGTGTGTACACATGTACCAGTGGTGATTCAAATCATCAAAACATCTTTTATTTAATTGAATGTTAACTAACTGAAATATTAGAAGCACTGGTTTGATATAAAGCTCAAGGAGAGCAAAATTATACCTCTGAAATGGCTTCCCTATAGAGCATAAAATTCAGTTAGACAAAAGCATCAACAGACCATTTCCTTAACCATTAAGGGTTAATATCAACTCAAGGACAATAAGAATGGGGATATAGCATGGAGGCAAAGATGGTGTGCCTAGTAAAAATGTTTGATTTGAATGCAGACTTTTGTTATCTGTCAAGCATGGGATGAATTGGCAGTCAACTTTGAAAAGCTAAAGCATTCTCATGAGTTATGTTCACCCCAAATGCAATCCATCTTTCTTTTGGATGTTCCTGCAAAGGAATCATATTTACTTGGAAGCAAATAGGAATCCCTCACTCGGATACTTGCTCTGTCACACACGAAATTTCAATTCAAAACCCCTGAAACACTACACCTTCCTCAAAAGAGTTAAGTTTGACCTGACTAAACAGGGAACAAGAATAGTAAACAGGTGTATGCACACAGCATTTCTCCATCACGAGTAGCACCACACATGCACAGTTTCCTTCTTCGATTATGTGAAAATCAGCAGGGCATATGGCCAACTCAAAGAAGACCACCTCTTTGGTTTCTAACCTCAACCAGCCACTAACATGGTCTACCGAGAAGTCACAAAGAGATCCGGATCAGCAAAGTACTGCTATTGCGTTCCAATCAAGGCCGTCACCCATCAGTTTTAAAAATAAAAATCTTAATCACTAATACTCATTTAATCATATCAAGAAAAGATCACCTTTGTCTACCTCTACTAAGATAGAACATTTAATGAAGTAAACCCCATGCTTTCCTCGAACCTAATAATGCATTTTAGGTACCGCGTCCCGCCCCTATCTTGAAGTGTGACAGGCATGAAATGTCTGCCATGAAGAGATATCTCTTTTAGAATCCAAGTCAGAAGACCTTTATTAGCATTTAAGGGTAATATTTAATCTGCTAAACAGTACATAATTATCTAAAAACAACACCTACAATGCCCAACATCTGTACCATGTGATAGGAAATGCTGCTACTTATCTCAACCCCCTCCCCGTTGAATGCAAGTTTGTTGGACCAAAGGGAAAAGACATATATCAAAGGATTAGCTCCACAAAGACACAAGTCCATCACAAGAAAGAGACTGCTAATGATGGTTCTATACATAATGCTAACTTCAAACCAAACTGCATATTTCAAGGCATAGCTGCATTGGTATGCATGTAAAAAGTCACTCTGAAGTTAATTCTAAGCGTTTCATGAGAAACATTTTCATACAGATTCCAGGACTTTGCGATATATATAATCGCAAATCAGTATTTCTCTGCACAAATAGTCCTCCAAGTAGTTTCATGACCCTTCTAACAGCATTAAAGGTTAAAAGGTGCAAACTTTGCAGACAATCTCACTTCCAATGATGAGAAAAACACAGCAGAGCAGACAATTCTAGCTTTAAAAGTGGGGAACAAACACTTTTTCTGATTCCAAGCAACAGATGATGCAAGTCAACTTTCCAGAGTAAAATCTAAAGGTTCACAAATACAGAAAACAATTACACTTTGTATAAGGAGTCACCACAGCATCAAAGAGAACTAGAGTTAAGTAGGAACGATCAAATACTAAGTGAATGCAGCACCAAACCTGAGTATGTAAAAGCTCAAATTGCACCAAAAGCAATTGAATTAAGACGAAATCACCAACCTTTAGAAATGGCATATGTATATCACCAAGTGTATCATTTGGAGTAATCAATGCTGTTTCAAATTCCTCCGCTGAGAACTCAACTCTAATATTCAACAAAGGCCTAAAAACCTAAAACCCCACAAGAAAAGTAAGTATTTTTATCCTCAAAAATTGCACACATATAACATAAAGTTACAAACTTCAAGACATACATTCAAGAAATTCAATATGGAAGCCAACTGCCACATAGACCGCAGGTTCCATCGTGGCAACTGAGAAGGCTCGGGCTCTCCCACAAGCTGTGTGACAATCTTGCTGCATTGTTGCCTCGACGAAGACGGCGACCCATCTTCTTCGCCTTCCTCATCATCATTATCACCTTCTAAAAACTTCTCCTCCTCATCCTCCTCCTCCCTCAATAACCTAGCCGCTAACCTTTCTTTCCTAACTCCAGACTTTTTCTTCCTCACTGCAGCAGCAGCCTCCGCCTCCGCCGCTGCTGCCGCCTGTAACCTCGCCGCTGCCCTTTTCGTACACTCCCTCGCCGGTCTCTCTCTCCTAACAACTATATTATTATTACTACTACTGTTATTAGCATTACTATTACTATTACTGTTGTTATAGTTGTTTTCAGCTTTGTTTTCCGAGTGGGTATTGTTTGTATCGTGTTGGATCGAGGAGGGCTGTGGGTCGGACATGATAGTGAGAGGGATCGGAGAAGGGATTGTCTAGGGAGGGTTTACAGGTGGAGATCGTGGGGTTGCATTGAACAAAAGTTGGGGTTTTGGCCAAGAAAATTTTGAAATATTATCGACAGCTGCAATATCAAGGAAGAGGTTCCTGCTACTGCTACTGTAAAAATGAGAAAGCATCATCCAAGAAAATGGAACATGGGTAATAATCTTGAAATAATTATGGGTAATAAAGATTTGAGCTTTGGTGTATTTAGTTCTTGTTGGTGTGTGAAATTGTGTGTTGTTTTTGGGGAGAGGGAAAGAGAAAAATTTGGGGGAAGAGAATTTAGGGATATCTGGGAAAAATATTTTGAGGGGTAAAGGGAAAGAGTGGCGTGGGATTTGGTGACTGGAATGGTGAATTTGGATTAAATTAGGACTGGAACGGTAAATTTAGGAACTTTTTCGGAATAGGAATTTGTGTTGTGATTTGTGAATGTATTTAATAACTTTGGTTTCAGGGCAAGGGTTTTCACGAAACTGGAAGAATGAAGGATTTTCAGAACGACGCCGTGCAATTACGTTGATTTATATTTGACAGAAAAAATGCTCCAGGTCAACTGAATGAAGTATGGGAAAAGGGACAAGAGTTGGCAAAATTTTTGAAGCCTCTAAAAGAAAAGGAAAGAAAAATAGGAGAGTAGGATTGTTCCCTATAATGTTACATACAAAGAGGTGGGGAGACCAAAAATCCATGACCACATGGAGATTCTATTGATCATTACAGAAGCTAGATTAAGTAATTTATGTTAATTGTGTTTAAGTATCGATGTATTTTTAAAATTAAAATACAATATAAACTACTTCTATTATTTCTCTAATTTTGCGTTTCCACCGTTTTGCAATATTATTAAGGTAGGACGATGAACGTTCGCATTGCTATGCCTTGAAAAGAGCCCTTGATCGTCTATTCTCTTTAGAATAAGAATTTGGATTTTATTTGTCTATCATTTCATCATCTAACATATCTTGAAAGTAAATACTAGTAGTATTTTGCGATAATATTTATCTGGTGTGATGTATAAAATGTAACAAAAGTGAATTTATTGATTGATCTTATTATATAGGTTCAAGTTAGGAGCCCGACTCCCGGAATTTTTCTTACTGATCCGCTATTATGTTGAGGTTCGGGAGTTAATGCAAGCCGATAAATGTTATTATTAAAGATTTTTGTGAATTTTTCGCTTAATTGTATTACAACACAGCAATGCAACAATTACCGTTCATTTGGAGTCTATATAGCCTTCGAGCATTTGGTGGCGTTTTCCCCCAAGTGTTTAAATAAATCAATTTATTAAAAATACGTTGTAGCCAAAGCTAAAAATGTAAAATTCAAGTGAGCCAGACTGCTAGAGTGAAAAATAAATGAAGGGATTAACTTCTTATTTATAAATAGAGTGAGCACAGCTAATCTAAGAGATTGTTTTAATGTGATATCATGCGGAAATAAGGAAGACTCTTTAAAATAGTCTTGAATGATTCATGAGTAAATGATTCATGAGTAAGATAGACAATTGTATATACATACATAAACTTGTCTTAATTATGGGTTAAAAATAAGACGTGTGCTACATATGTGTCTATGGGCGGAGTGTTAGTCAGTCAAAAACTCTTATATCCAGAAGATAAAAGTAAAAAAAAAATAAAGATGTTGTGATGGATATGTGAAAATACTAGAGAAATATGATTAGGAATAAAAATATTGGGGATAAGGTGGGAGTAGCCTCTGTGGTGGATAAGATGCGGGAAGCGAAGCTGAGATAGTTCGAAAATGTGAAGAAGAGGTGAACACATGCTCCGATAGGGGGTGAAAGAGGTTGGCAGATGGGTGGGAATGAAGAGCAGGGACGGCTCGACATAATACGGGGCCTAAGGCGAAAATAAAAAATAAAGTCTTAAATTTCTTTTATTATTTTTTTACTCTTATAATTTATCAGAATCCAAAAAAGTTATAATCAGTTTTAACTATGCCAATGTATATCCAATTTGTTTAATCTCCCTTGTGTTATCATGTTGAACTTTATTGCTTTAGTTTTGAATTTCTTTTAACCGAGGTAAGTGATATAGAAATTGTTAATGGTAATTGTCTTAACCTTTTTACGTGATTGAATTTGCCAATTAGAGTATTCATCTTCTTATGTAGTTTCTTTTAGCAGTTTTAATTTTAAATATAGGTTGAAACAAATAATATTGTAGTAACTACTATGTTTCAAGAGTCATTCAATATTAAGGAAGAATTTGATTAGTTACGCAAAGTAAAAATATCTACAAAGGCACTCAAAGAATTAAGAAAAATTATTCTAAACTAATATTGTAAGAAGATCGATTTAAGTTGGGATGAATTAAAGACAAGAAACAACTAGTAACTACAATTTAAGATGTATAAAAATGTAGCTGTAATTATTTTAATCAAATGATTGCTTTAGTTTTGAATTTCTTTTAACCAAGGTATGTGATATAGAAATTGTTAATGGTAATTGTCTTAACCTTTTTACGTGATTGAATTTGCCAATTAGAGTATTCATCTTCTTATGTAGTTTCTTTTAGCAGTTTTAATTTTAAATATAAGTTGAAACAAATAATATTGTAGTAACTACTATGTTTCAAGAGTCATTCAATATTAAGGAAGAATTTGATTAGTTACGCAAAGTAAAAATATCTACAAAGGCACTCAAAGAATTAAGAAAAATTATTCTAAACTAATATTGTAAGAAGATCGATTTAAGTTGGGATGAATTAAAGACAAGAAACAACTAGTAACTACAATTTAAAATGTATAAAACTGTAGCTGTAATTATTTTAATCAAATGATTTAAAATTCTATCAATAATGCATACTTATTACATACTATATATATTATTTATAAATTTTGGGACCCTAAGAATTTTGGGGGTGTAAGGCCATTGCCTTAGTGGACTTAAGCTTCAGGCGGCCTTGACGAGGAGAGGTAGAGGTAGGTTGAAGAAGTATTGGGGAGAAGTGATTAGGCAGGACATGGTACATCTTTAACTACCAAGGACATGATCCTTGATAGGAGGGTTATTAGAGGTTAGAAATTATGATAGATGGTTAGTATATAGTCAAGTCTATTTCTTTCCTATACCAGTAGTATTAGTATTATTCTCGTATTTTTTTATCCTTAGAACTCTTTTGCTACATGTTATTTCCTCGTGATTCAATTGTCTTATTATTATTGCTTTCTTTTGCTAATCTACTATTATATTCTTTTCTTAAAACTACTATGATTTTACTTTTCTTGAGCCAATATAGAAAATATAGAAATTAACACGTGATTGAAGCACTTGTACAACTGTATTAGTTTGTTAGAAGTTAGTTGTAGAGGATAGTGATAGATGAAGTAGTGAGAGTCTATATATATGTGCATAGGGATGTATGTATTTTTTGGCTTTTTTCTCAGAAAGTTAGTTAAAACTGAATTTCCCTCCATTTTCTCTTCTTTTTCTATTCTCTCAACTAGCTTCTTCCACTTAACAATGGTGGATTTCTACATGGTATCAGAGCTCGAATAGATCGATCGAGGGTAGGAATTAATCAGTAGATACAACTTCTGAAATCACCAGTTCAAACTTTTGAAGCCAACTTTTGACAGTCAGTCATGACGAATTTGGACATCGACTCCCCGCCATCCTCTGTACTTGCAACCTTCTGATAATCCTGAAAATCTCATCATATCGATACAGCTCAAAGGAACTGAGAATTATTCAGTTTGGAGCTAGGCAATGGTAATTGCATTGCGAGCAAAGCGCAAGCCAAGATTCATCGACTGGAACTGTACAAAATATCAATTTACAGTCGACTTGGAGGAAGAATGGGAGCGAGTGAATGCTGCTGTTTTGACATGGATTATGAACACAGTTTCACCAGATCTGGTGAATGGAATCGTATACGCTAGTGATGCTCATGAAGTTTGGCTACATCTATAGGATAGTTTTGATAAAAGTAATGGATCTAGGATCTACAACATTCAGAGAGAGATATCCACCATTTCTCAAGGTACATCTAGCCTTCCAGTATATCATTATAGGTTGAAGTCACTTTGGGATGAATATAATTTCATGATTCCTTCTCTTCCTGTTACGGCTGGAACTAGAGATTTTATGAATCCTATAATACAATTAAAAGTCATATTTTACTTCAATCTCCATCACCTTCCGTCAGTCGTGCCTATACAATGTTAATAAATGAAAAAAATCAAAGAAGAGTGTTTGAGACTAATTCACATGTTAATGTGACAAATAAAGTAAATGATTCTACTGCTCCAATGAGTTCTAGAGTTAATCAGTCAAAGTTTAAGAGTTAATTCACATGTTAATGTGACAAACAACGGGGCATACAAGAGATACCTGTTACAAATTGGTTGGATATCCATCTGGTTTCAAGGGAAAGAAATCACAATAGTATATGCAAGCTAACATGGCTATGAGTGATATCAGTTCTGAAAAAATGCTATTGTAACTCAGGATAATACAGGGATACTCAAGAAATGTTCAATTTCTTTATTGATGAGCAATGCAACTAGATCATGAAGATGATAAACAAGGACAAATCAGAAGAACATGCAACAAATATGGTAGGTAATGCTAATTCTCAATCTCTAGAGGATCTAGTTGACTACTAGATTCTAGATATTAATGCTACTGACCACATGGAATCTAATCGTGAAATATTGAAAATAATGACTGCTTACATGACTCAAGTAAAGATCATGTGAACCTCCCAAATGGTAAGACTTTGCCTATCATCTGCAAAGGAAGTTACAAACTTATAGATCATGATGTGATACATGGTGTGTTATGTGTACCTGATTTTAAATATAACTTGTTGTTTGTGTCAAAATTAACTAAGGAGCTGCAATGTTCATTTAATTTTTTCCCAACATTCTGTGTATTTTAGGACCTATACATTGGGAAAGTAAAAATGATTGGTAAGGAAAAGGGTGGTCTCTATATACTAATCTCTAAAGGGTCTAACAGGAATAAAGTGGCACAAAGGTTCGCAGTTATTTTGTAGAAGGAATGCAAGAAAACTTCACTACCTGGCATAGAAGGCTTGGGCATGTGCCAGTTAAAGTCATGAAATAGTTAGATTTCTTTAAAGACAAGAAGTTTTCTGATTGTGAACTCAATAATTGCACTGTATATCCTTTAGCTAGGCAGACAAGGAAACCATTTCCTTTAAGTAGTAATAGAGCTGAAGACATATTTTATTAGACATTTATGGTCCATATAGAGTACCTACATATAATGAAAATAGATATTTTTTTACTCTTGTTGATGATCGCTCCAAGATGATTTCGATTTTTCTAATGAAATTGAAAGGTGATATTGGTGTTGTGCTAAAATCATGTCTTAAAATTGTATATACACAATTTGGCAGGAATGTCAAAGTGCTAAGAACTGACAATGGTACAAAGTTCTTTAGTCATGAATGTTAAGATTATTTGATGGATAATGGTATTTTGCATCAAAGCAGATGTCTGTATATGCCACAACAAAATAGAGTAGTGGAAGAAGACATAGACATTTCCTGGGGGTGGCAAGGGCTCTGAGATTTCAAGGCAGCATTCTTTTACAATTCTCGGGAGATTGTGTACTAGCTGCAACGTATCTTATTAATCGACTGCCTTCTTCGTTTCTAGCAGGTGTTGATACCCAATTTTTTCCTATATATTTTTAATATATATAAATACTTTCAAGATAGCATATATGCATATATAGGCATGCATAAATCATTTTTATAATTTAAAGATTTTAAATTGATTTATTTCCTCTTTTTTTACTCATAAAATCTCCAATAATTATTCTTCAAATTATCTTAGTGGTGATTTAGCCATCTAAATTCTGTATTATTACCAAAATATTGTTAAAATATGTTTAGTGCATTTTTTTTATAATTGCATTTGTATTTTTAAAGCTAATTTGCGTATATTTGCAATATTAGCCATATTAATGCATAATCATATTTATATGAACAAAATGATCTTCTATATTATTTTAAATAGCTATTTTAAATCATTTTAGTACACAAAATTATTTTTTATAAATTATCTATTATTTATTATACATTATATAGGGTTAAATTGGCTATTTAAAACTTAGCCAAATTGTATTACAATTTCAGTCTCAATTCAACCCAATACCCCAACCCAATTTCAGATCAAATAACCCTACCCAAGCCCTAATTACACTTACCCGACCCAAGACCCTATCAGGTCATGGCATTTAGATCAACGTCCCTCGTTAAAACTTACCTTGTTTAATTCCAAACGACCCCCAACCCTAATCATTTCTATGCACCCGCCGCCCTAAAATCCTCTTTGCTCTCAGAACACTCTCAACCTAACCCTAATCTTCAAACGCCGACCTCCCATCTTCGGTGACCTCTCATCGTCTCTTACGCCTCTAATGGCTTCCCTCATGCTATTCCTGCCTTCTCTAAGGTCCTCAAGGGCCCAGGGCCATGCTGACTTGCATCTAGGGTTCATCTGCTGCTTGTTCCTGGTTATTCTAGTGTGATTTCAAGCGAAATCATTCTATATTACTATGATCCTTGGGATTCTAGATAGGTTTCTTCATCTTTATATGTGTTACTTTCAAAACCCTAATTTCTTTTCTGCACCTCCTAGATCTAGGACGATTTGAGTTTGTTTCTTGAATGTTCTATATTGTCCTTGAGGTTCTTTACAAGAATCATGTGATTTTAACTGTTTTTCATCTTCCTATGAAACTAGGGTTTTCAGAACTTATTTTATAACCATGTTTAACTGATTCTTTGTGTTTAAGATTATATTGCTCATATATTTTGACTGATTCTATGAGTTTACTACAACTTTAACTCGCCTATGTTGAAAGCCCTAATTTTTTTAGGTTCTTCTTTGGTTCAGTGTATCAGCATGACTGATCGGTTCTCGTTTTTGAGTTTCTGTGATTTCTCATAACTATCTTACCTTGATATGTTTCTACTGGGTTTCTTAGCTTAAACTTACACTGATTCTATGTGATTGTGTTCATCTTGACCGTTCAAGACTTGCCTATTTCTCATTGAATCAATATTGTTTAACTTTCATGCTTGCTAGAGTGTTATGTCGACTCTTCACTATCCGTGTCTTACTTTATTTATATGTTAAATGCTAACTCTTTTCACGGCTTTCTCTTTGATTTATTCTCAATTCCATGTTTCTTGATTTGATTTGAAAACTTTCCTTGAAACATGTGATGACCCGACCAGTCGTCTTAAGAATTAATGCTCTGATCCCCTATTAACATCTTCCCAAGTTCATTTATGCTAATTTTGTTTGTCGGGACGTTCAATGTTGAGTTTCGGAGAGTTTTGGGACACATAGTCCCTAAAGGAAAGTTTAAATGTTGAAAATGGTCCGTAGTCGAAACAATATGAAGACGACCTCAAAATAGATATCTGATAATTCCATTAGCTCCGTTAGGTAATTTTGGGGTTGGGAGCATGTTCAGAATGTATTTTGGAAGTCCGTAGCCCATTTAGGCTTGAAATGCCGAAGTTTGAATATTTGAAGTTTCCGGCCCAATTGTGAGTTTTTGATCCGAAGTTTGGATTGGAATTTTGAAGTTGCAGTATCTCTATCATGTCATTTGGAACGTGTATGTAAGATTTCAGGTTATTGGGACGTGTTTTGGTTAGGTTTTTGATCGAAAGTGTGTTTTGATGAAATTTGAAGTTCTTAGACTTGAATCCTTGGTTAATACGAGTCTTCGACGTTGTTTTAGGTGGTTTAGGGATTGGTATAAGTTTGAATGAGGTATTAGGTGTTATTGGTGCTTTTGGTTGAGGTCCCGGGGGCCTCGGGATGATTTCGGGTGGTTAACGGAGAAATTTTGAAGTGATGCAATAGCCGAAGTGTTCCTCTTATGATATTTTTGCATTTGCGGCTTGGGAATCGGGTTTTATTTGACCCAGTGTTTCACTGTGGGGTGCTCCTGTCTTGTTTGTGAAGAAGAAGGATGGTTCTATGCGTATGTGTATTGATTATCGCAGTTGAGCAAAGTTACAGTGAAGAACCGTTATCCTTTGCCTCATATTGATGATCTGTTTGACCAGCTTCAGGGTGCAAAAATGTTTTCTAAGATTGACTTACGCTCAGGTTACCATCAGTTTAACATTTGGGAGCCAGATATCCTGAAGACTGCCTTCAGGACTCGGTATGGTCATTACCTGTTCCTTGTTATGTCATTTGGGCTGACCAATGCCCCAGTAGCTTTCATGCATTTGATGCAAAGTGTGTTTAGGCTATATCTTGACTCGTTCGTTATTGTTTTATTGATGATATTCTAGTGTATTCCCGGAGTCGGGAAGATCATGAGCAGCACCTGAAGACCGTGCTTCAGACCCTGAGGGAGAAGAAGTTATATGAAAAGTTCTCAAAATGTGACTTTTGGCTAAGTTCTGTGGCATTCTTAGGCCATATGATTTTGAGTGAGGGTATTCAGGATGATCCGAGGAAGATAGAGGTCGTACTGAGTTGACCCAGGCTATCCGCAGCTATAGAGATTCACAGTTTCCTTGGTTTGGCGGGCTACTACCGTCGTTTCATGGAGGGATTTTCATCGATTGCGACCCCTATGACTAGACTGAACCAGAAGGGTGCCCTATTTCACTGGACAAAGGAGTGGGAGGTTAGCTTCCAGAAGCTTAAGACAGCTTTGACTATAGCCGAAATCTTGATGTTGCCTACCGGTTCGAGGTCTTATATTGTCTATTGTGATGCCTCGAGAGTTGGCCTTGGAGTGGTGTTGATGCAGAATGGTAGGGTGATTGCCTATGCGTCCAGATTGTTGAAGATACATAAAAAGAATTACCCTGTCCACGACCTGGATTTAGCTGACATTGTTCACACCTTGAAAATCTGGTGTCATTATTTGTACGGTGTGCCTTGTGAGATATATACTGACCATCAGAGCTTGCAACACTTACTCAAGCAAAAGGATATTAATATGCGTCAAAGGAGGTGGTTAGATTTGCTGAAGGATTATGACATTACTATTTTGTATCACCCTGGCAAGTCCAATATGGTGGCGGATGCCCCGAGTCGCCGTGCGGTGATTTTAGGTAGTTTGGTATATTTACCAGCTTCAGAGAGGCCTATGGCGATGGATGTTCAGGCCTTGGCCAGCCAATTCATGAGATTGGATCTTTCGGAGCCCAGTCAGGTTCTAGCCTGTGTGGTTTCCTAGTCTTCCCTATTTGATCGTATTAGGGAGTGGCAGTATGATGACCCATATTTGTTTGTCCTTAAGGACAAGGTTTAGCATAGAGATTCCAGAGATATGACCATCGGAGATGACGGGGTATTGAGGATGCAGGGCCGGATTATGTGCCCAATGTTGATTGTCTTTGGGAGTTGATTCTAGCAGAGGCCTATAGTTCGCGGTATTCTATCCATCCAGGTGTCGCCAAGATGTATCAAGACTTGAGGCAGCACTATTGGTAGAGGCAGATGAAGAAAGATATAAATAGTTATATGTCTAGATGCCTCAACTTCTAGTAGGTGAAGTATGAGCACCAACGTCTGGGTGGGTTTCTTCAGCAGATAGACATTCTAGAGTGGTAATGGGAGCACATCACCATGGATTTTGTATCTGGACTCTCACGGACGTTGAAGAAGCTTGATGCCATTTGGGTTATTGTGGATCGGCTGACCAAGTTCGCTCATTTCATTCCTATGTGTACCACTTATTCATCGGAGCAGTTCGCGAAGATTTATATCCGGGAGATCGTTTTTCTGCATGGTATTCTAGTTTCTATTATTTTGGACAGAGGTACCCAGTTTACATCGTGGTTCTAAAGAGTCGTGCAGCATGAGTTAGGCACTCGGGTGGAGTTGAGCATAACATTTCACCCCCAGACAAATGGACAGTTCGAGTGCACAATTCAGATTCTTGAGGATATGCTTTGTGCGTGTGTGATTGAATTTGGAGGGTCTTGGGATCATTTCTTTCCATTGGCGCAGTTTGCTTATAACAATAGTTATCAGTCCAACATTCAGATGGCGCCGTATATGGCTTTATATGGTAGGAGGTGTAGATCTCCGGTGGGTTGGTTTTAGTCGGGTGAGGCCAGGCTATTGGGCACAGAGTTGGTTCAGGACGCATTGGAGAAGGTTAAGATGATTCAGGATAGACTCCATACAGCCTAGTCCAGACATAAGAGTTACGCTGACAGGAAGGTTTGCGATGTCTCATATATGGTTGATGAGTGGGTTCTGCTTCGGGTTTTGCCTATGAAAAGCATCATGAGGTTTGAGAAGAAAGGAATGCTGAGTCTGAGGTTTGTTGGCCCTTTTGAGATCTTGAGGCGAGTTGGAGAGGTTGCTTGTGAGCTCGCTTTACCTCCCAGTTTGGCCAGAGTTCATCCGGTATTTCATGTTTCGATGCCCCAGAGGTATCATGGTGACCCATCACACATCTTGGATTTTAGTTCAGTCCAGTTGGACAAGGATCAATCTTATGAAGAGCCAGTGGTAATATTGACAGGCAGATCAGAAAGTTAAGGTTAATGAACATTGTCACACCTCTTTTTTACGCACCCGCAAGGGTGCAAAGAGTTTTTCCAATTAAAGGACAACCGAGATGGGATTTATTTTAATTATTTCAGAGTCGCCACTTGGGAGATTTATGGTGTCCCAAGTCACCGGTTAAATCCCGAATCGAGGAAAAGAATGACTCTATTTAACAGTCCGCGAACCAGAAATCCGGATAAGGAATTCTATTAACCCGGAGAAGGTATTAGGCATTCCCGAATTCCGTGGTTCTAGCACGGTCGCTCAACTGTCGTGTTTGGCCTATCTATCTGCTTTTTACAATTGTGTACTTAGTGCAAGTTAATATCCCTTTACCGCTTTTATTATTGGTTGTGATTTACGAAAGAGAAAGTTGCTTAAAAATATGCTTTCGAATCACGTCACATGAAATGCACCCGGATCCTCGACATATTCTTATTCAACGTTTTGGGGTTTGGATTTGGGTCGCATGAAATGCACACCCGTATTTAAGAAGATAGAGCTGAAATATATGCCCGGATCGACTACTTATTTACACTGTTGAGAAGGGCGTGGCATTCGTTAAGAAACGACGCGTCTCAAAATCTAAGTATTTTATATGTACATCTGTGCTATTAATGTAACTATTGGGCGAGGAGCACCTTTGATTCGAATCTAAAGCTAACTAAATCCCGCTGTATTTTACTTAAGAGTTGATTCCAAATTATTTAAAACTTGCTACGAACCACACCACATGAAATGCGCCTGTGTGTTCCTGACACGCTTTGTTTACTCTTGCCCAAAATTGGGGTCGGGTCACATGAAATGCGCCCCGACTCTTTTTAATCTAATTACGTCATTCCGTTGAGTAACAACTCCCTAGCTAATCTTGCTTTTAGCATAAGGTCTAACGTTAACAGATTTGGAGATTACACACACGAGCAGAGAAGATTGGATAGAGATACAACAGACTAATTCAGGTTTACGTGCTTATCTAACGACAGTGTATCCTTGGCCTAACTACACTTTTCCATAACCAAGACTAACAATACAATCTTAATTGGAGAATAACAGAATGTAATTGAACATAAGAGCTTTAGACGACTACATGTTTCAATAGACTTTATGCATAAGCTTCAAACTTCATTCTTTTCGAACCAAGGAACTACAATAACAGAGGTGTGTACCTGGAATGCGGAAGAACAAGGAAGAGTGAGCAATGGCAATGCAGCAACAGCAACAAGAACAGTAACAGGAGCAACAATCAAAGACCAATAACAACCACAATAAACCAACAGCAACAACAACCAGTGAACCAGCTACGACCCAACAACCAACAGTAATCGAACTTTATCAATCACTGAATTAGTGACTAAAACTTGAACCAAGCAACAATAAACAACCAGGCAGCAACAAACAATAATGCACCAGTAGCAAACTGGACCAGCCTCAACAATACTGAACCAGCAACAATATTTGACCAAGCAATAACAACACACAACAACAACACAATGACTAACAGCAGCCACAATCACTGGAACTACCACAGCCCTCAACCACTGAACCAGCTACAACAATGGCACAGCACCACCAACACAAGAACAACAAGCAATCAAATGGCCAAAACACTCAGCTATTGAATCAAAGCACACGAAACAGTAGCCAAAAAATCACTGAAACAGTGACTTCTCTATCCTTTTTCTATCTATCTGTGACTTGGTATGTGTATATCAAAATGTCTCTGCTGCCTATTTTTCTCTTCAGCTATTACTCTCCAGTGTGCTCTCTAATGTCTACATGAATATGTTCTCTCCAGGTTTACTGTTTTTGCTTCTCCAGGTATTTCAGTCCCTACTGTATGAATCTGTCTTTTTAGGTATCAATACCTATCTATTTATAACCACAAACAACACCTAGGACACCCAGATTCTGCAGAACAGCCCCTTGCCCATCCTCCTTCTGTCCAACCCACTAAACTATGTCTAAGTATGGGGTTTTCATAATTAAAAATTGGTAATTGCAGGGCACTGGTGGGCTGCTCTGCTGTGACAGTGGATTCCACTGACTAGCCTCATGTGCAGGGCACCAAATACTCTAAGTGTTGAACCCTGATTCCCTAGTTAGCTTAATTTGAATCATAACTTCAGTTTCAAACCAATCAAACAGTCCCATTCAATCCAGGAATGCTAATTACTGTGTGGTAATTCAAATAACTCAACCTAGGTAATTAGAAGATGACATCTAATCCACTACAACACATAGCAATGATAACAGATTAATTGGCTAACAATGATTCTGAAATTTCAACGAATGCCGGACATATGCGAAGTTAACTATTCGACGACGCTAATCGACGCGAGTTCGTATCCTATAACTAACACATTCAACTAAGCGATACAGAAAACAATTGACCAAAACAAAAGGTCTTGGAGAAGAAATGACAACTAAGGACGGCAAAGAAGAAAATTAAACCAATTGAAACTAACAAAGAACACACAAACCACTAAAAATAGAAGAAGATTGAAATACCTAATGAAGGCAATCCGAACTCGAACAAACTCGGGCTTCCACGGACTTGAGATTGCATTTTTGAAGTGAACACGCTTTAATTGAAGTGTTTTTCGAACGAAAAACACTCCAATTAGAGCCTATTGACTCCAAATTCTTAAACTCGGACAAAATCCCTAATCTTGGAATTCTAGGGTTCTTGGGCTCGGATTTGGGGCTTTTGCATTTCTGGTTAGATTCGAACCACACCAATGTCAATGGGAGTGTGGGGGAGGTGTGAGGAGACTGTGGTGTGAATTCGGTGAAGTTTGGCGTAGTTTGGGTTTTGACTCGAATCTTTGAATGAAGATTCGAGCCGTTGGGTGGTGATTCGAGGTTAGCGAAGGCCGGATCCGTGATGGGGGAGGTGAGGGGAAGGTTTTGGCGTTGGTTTGGTGGTGATTGGCCTACCGGAACCGCCGTGAGGCGATTTCCGGCAGGCGGGGCACGGCGGCGTTACGCTGGGTGTTTGAGAGCTCCTGAGGGAGATGAAGGGAGAGGGGGGGGTCTGGCTTGGGGGGGCGGGGTATGGAATGAGCCTTATATATGATTTGAGAAGTTAAATCCTGATCGTTGGATCAAACTTGATCAACGATCAGGATCTTCTCACTTAAACCAAACGGTGTCGTTTGGTCAAGTCATAGGCTGAATGTATTTTGGAATTAAAGGATTAATCTGGGCCGTTGGATAATAAAATCCAACGGTCCAGATCAAGTGTTATACAGGCTGAAGCTTGGACGGGTATTTGGGCTGGATTAGAAGAAATTCGTTTGGGCCTGGCTTTTAGATTAAATTTTGGCCCAGATCGGATCTTCATGGTGTACTATATGTGTATGTGTATATATATATATATATATATGTATATATATACATATATATATATATATACACACATATGTATATATACTAACCTATAACACCGCTATTTTTTACTACAATTAACGTACACAATTACATATCACCTAAAATGTAAATCACATGACTTCGATATCAAACACTAAAAATGCAAAACTTAGCATACATTTTTTGTATTTTTTAATTTAAATAAATAAACGTGCACACAAAAAGATAAAATAACACAAAATCACAAAAATCATACCCAACACGAAACTATTTTTATTTTTGAATTTTCTGGGAGTACTTCTCAAGTAAGGCAAAAATCACGTGCTCACAGCTGCCCCTCTTTGCGCGTAAACACGCAGAGTTTTCGTGCAAAGATAAGTGAGCGGATATAAGCGATTTTTTCCCATTCGAGCACTCCGTATGAAGCATTTTGGAAAAGTTTTGACCGAACCTTGCTTCAAAGGTCTCCTACATATCCCCGGCTAAAAGGGAATCAGGTCAATGTAGTTCGGGAAGTTCTGGTAGCTGGGACTACCATGACTGTTGCGATCTCGCTGTTACTGCTGTTACTGCTATTACTGCTGTTGCCACTGCTTAGCTGACCTCCTTGTTACACCGTACTAAACAACAAAATAAGAAGTTAGACTAAGTTACAGCATTGCGAAATCTTATCTATCTCTTCATCTTGACTTTCCATGTTCCTTGCTATTCTGTCGGACTCGATGTTCCTTCCTTGTGATCTTCGAACTATTCTCCTTCGAAGTCTGAATCTATCTTTCTGATCCTTGTTGCCTTCCTTCTGATTTTGAACTTGGATTCATGCTGGGGATTTCTGTTATACTCTACTGCTTCCTCAAACAACTTCGAAAGTAAATTGCCACTCCATTCTTCAGGCGGGCTCCCTGACTTCAACAACATTTTTTTGAAAATAAGTCGCCATTCCTCTCTTCAGGCGGACTCCTGATTTCAACATCTTTTGAAAATAAATCGCCATTCCTCTCTTCAGGCGGGCTCCTGACTTCAACATCTTTTGAAAATAAATCGCCATTCCTCTCTTCAGGCGGGCTCCTGACTTTAATCATCAACTCTGAAAATTAAACGCCATTCCTCTCTTCAGGCGGGCTCCTGACTTCAATCATCAACTCTGAAAATTAAACGCCATTCCTCTCTTCAGGCGGGCTCCTGACTTCAACAACATCTTTTGAAAATAAATCGCCATTCCTCTCTTCAGGCGGGCTCCCGACTTCAACAACATCTTTTGAAAATAAATCGCCATTCCTCTCTTCAGGCGGGCTCCTGACTTCAACAACATCTTTTGAAAATAAATCGCCATTCCTCTCTTCAGGCGGGCTCCCGACTTCAACAACATCTTTTGAAAATAAATCGCCATTCCTCTCTTCAGGCGGGCTCCTGACTTCAATCATCAACTTTTGAAAATAAATCGCCATTCCTCTCTTCGGGCGGGCTCCCGACTTCAACAACATCTTTTGAAAATAAACGCCATTCCTCTCTTCAGGCGGGCTCCTGACTTCAACAACATCTTTTGAAAATAAATCGCCATTCCTCTCTTCGGGCGGGCTCCTGACTTCAACAACATCTTTTGAAAATAAATCGCCATTCCTCTCTTCGGGCGGGCTCCTGACTTCAATCATCAACTCTGAAAATTAAACGCCATTCCTCTCTTCAGGCGGGCTCCTGACTTCAATCATCAACTCTTGTTTCGGAACTGCTTTCCTCCTAGGTCGTGTTGCTATCTTTTCTGATCCTTGTCGCCTTCCTTCTGATTCATGCTGGGGATTTCCGTTACACTATGTCACTTTCGATTGTTCACCATCCTTATCAAATCTTGGAAACTGAGACGGCGTTCTGCTTTTCTGGCGGGCTTCTGACTTTAACAACATCTTTTGAAAATAAACGCCATTCCTCTCTTCAGGCGGGCTCCTGACTTCAATCATCAACTTTTGAAAATAAATCGCCATTCCTCTCTTCGGGCGGGCTCCCGACTTCAACAACATCTTTTGAAAATAAACGCCATTCCTCTCTTCAGGCGGGCTCCTGACTTCAACAACATCTTTTGAAAATAAATTGACATTCCTCTCTTCCTGCACCACTTTCTTCTTCCTGCATCGCTTCTTGGGCCATCCTTTCTTCCGAATTACCTTGTTTTGGAATTTCTTTCCTCCCGGGTTGTGTTATTTTTCTCTTGACTGCTGGGGATGTCTTTGGAACTAATTACTTACCTGCTGGGGTAATGCTGCTGGGGAAAATCTTCTTTATTTCCTCCTTTTCTACTTCCTTCAGAACCTTTATTCTCTCTCGAGATCGCTGGGGATTGAAGTGTCATCAGCTGGGGATTACCCTGTCGGGGATCCCCTTTCCTTCTTCCTCTTTCCAAACCTCCGGCGGGCTCGCGCTTCGCTCCCTTGAAAAACTTGTAGGATATAATGCTGCCGGTGAAATCTCGAAATCAATGTTTCATTTTCCGAGGACTGCTGAGGGTGATACCGGCTTCTTGCCTTTCTGAACGCAAGCTTCCTCGTCTTGTCCTGTCTGTTGGGGGTATAATTTCATCTATCACAGCTTGTTGTTTTCTTTCTTTCAAATCTGCTGGGATAACCGGGTTCAAAGATCATTTCCTCGCGTTATCTAGCTTCTTTCCTTAACCAAGTATTTGGTTTCGAGAAAATTTTCGCAACAGGAGAAAATTTTCTGCCCCAGTTTGAGAATCTTCTTCGTGGCATGCTTTGCTGTCGACAACCCCTTTTTTCCCTGTTTCAAATCAAAGAAAAATTGGTTAGTTTTAAAATGTGGTGGCTGGTTGTGGTGCTCCCTGCTGGGGATTGTTCTCCTCCTCTTTCCCTGCTCTGTGTTTCATTATCAGAACTTGCTGGGGATGTTATTATTTGATGATACTCATGCTGGGGATGGGTTTTTCCATTTATCCTTTCCCCGTTCTGTGTTTCTCAACTTGCTGGGGGTTATTTTGTTGAAGATGAGATTTCCTTTCTTCCTTTACCACTCTGTGTTGTCCGACCACCTCGGAACTTGCTGAAGATAACACTGCCGGTAGATATTTCATTTCCTCAAAATTGGTGTTTCACTCTTCTTGAAGGTTGTTGAGGATGACACTGGTTCGAAGACCATTTCCCTTAAGACTTTCCTTCTTCCCCCAGTGGGTATTGACTTCCAGAAAATTTTCAAACTGAAAAGAAAATTTTCTGCCCCAGTTTAATAATCTTCTTCGCACCCTACTTCTCTGCCGTCAATGGCATTTCCTTGCTTTGCATAATAATTGGAAAGTTGGTGGCAAGTTTTGAAGTCATTTCTCACTTGTTCTGACTAGACAGACCTTGATGGGGAATTTTTGATAAAAATGAGAAAGATAAAAAGAAACAAAATAGAAGACAAAGGAAAAAAGAAAATGACTCTCTAGCAAGAAATATCTACAAAACTTATCAAACGCGAATACCAACTCCACTGGTCATGACATGCACATATGGTCTATCCTTCGTCTTTCACGATTTCGGTCTCGTGATTTCCATCCGATTATCACCTTTATTCGACCTGTAGTGCCCGAAGGGTTTTCACTTTCAAGCCTCTCTCATTTTGATTTTCTCTCAGCTTTCGTCGTCTTATGGTGCCTGTGAAGGTTTTCACCGGTAAGACTCTCTCATTTGTATCACTTTTAGCTGGGGATTGGGGTGTCACCGCCAAGACTCTCTCGTATTTCCTTTCTGCTGAGAATCAACGTCTTTTCTGCCGAGAATCAACGTGTTATATTATGATAGGACTCTATCCCTCGCCTGACGCGGCATCTTTTGAAGACTGATCGGAAGGTCTTTCTTTGGACCGTAATGTGGGATTTGGATAGGGCTAGAAAGAAAGGGTATTGAAGGCTCAAAACAAAATCGATTTTGGGTTCAAAATTTACAACCTTCGGACCTAAATTTATTTACAATAAACACAATTTTTCTTAGCCCCAGTTTTATACTTGGGGATTTTTATTTCTTTATTTACACTATGACCGAGCTGTGAAGCGCCTACGTATCCTCTTTAAGGAATCAGGTCAAACGTAGTTCCCAATTCCTCTTTTTCAAGTTTTTTTTTTTTTTTTTTTTTTTTTCACATTTTTCTTTTTCTTTTCTTTATCTCTTTTTGTTGTTTTCTTTTTCTTTACTTTTCTTTATCCCTTTCTTCTTTTGCCATTTCAAACTTGTGTTTCTAGTCTTTGCAACTAATTCCGAAGGAGGGGATGAAAGAATTTAAAATAAGGCTCAAAGGGTTGACGATGGATAAAGTGTTTAGATAGCAGAACAAAATGCCTTCGTCATTCCAATCTTCAAAACATGCCAAATGTAAACAACACAATTAACATTCGTCATATCTTTAAAGCACAGTTGGACAACACTCTCGTTTTCATTATTGTGCATGACCCCACGTCGATTTGGCCAGCTTGCCTTTAACTGTTTCCTTTTTAGTTGCCCCGGTTTCGCATGACTCGGGATCCAAATAATCTCAAATTGTTTTTATTTCCTTTGAATGACCCGATCATCTTCCAATTGCTTCATGATTAACTTTTAGAATTAAGCCACAATTATGTGTGCGCATGTCATGTCACTAGATTCGGCGTTTGAGCACAAGACAAATCTAAAGGGTAAACAGAACTAAACAGATAAAATGACCGGAAGTAACAAAAGACCGAAAGCTTCATTAAACTAATGACGAAATGGTTCAATGATAAAACAAGCAAAACAAACCAGAGTACAGCCCTGAAACAAAACTGGGCAAGACCAAAGCCAACTGCTAGGACAAAAGGGTTTGACCACAAGAAAACCCTGAAAATAACTCGGACAACAAAAATGACCACAAAAACGAACCACCAAAGCTCCATCTAGCTGACCAAAAGATGGAGTATCTTCCCAATTACCAAGCACAACATTTTAGCCACTAAGTTCTGCATCAATATTGCCAAGGCTGCCATCTGCTTCAACATTTTTAGCTCCAGTCAATACACCCCCCGGAGGATTCGTGTGCTCCCTGTCATCGTCATTGATCACAATCAACCATCCTTTTTGAATCATTCTTTCTATTTCCTTTTTCAAGGTACGGCAACTCTCAATATCGTGCCCTCTGACATTGGAATGGTATGCACATCGTGCAGTAGGATCGAAGCTTCTTGCACGTGGATCGGGAGTGTATCCGGGGAGCGGCGTAATCAAGCCGACATGTTTTAACTTTTCAAACAGACTTGCATAGGATTCTCCGATAGGGGTGAGCGCCTTTTCTCGCTTCAGCAACCTTTCCTCCCTAAACGCCTTATTTGGCCTGAAACCTGACCCGGGGGGTTTCCGGTATGTTCGTGGGGGTTGGTAAGCCTTTTGTGGAGCTGGGTACCCGGAAGGTGAAGTACGATTTTGGTTGTCCCGGGGAGAGTAGTGGTGTTGGGGACGGGAGTAGCGTTGTGAAAACATAGTTGGGGGACGAGTAATTGAGTTACTCGAATGGCTGGAGAAGTTGTGATAGGTGGGTATATATGGAGAGTGCGGGAGATCATCTGGCATCGGGTTCATGGTACGGGTAAGGACAGAGTCCAGGAAGCTAGGTGGTGGCGGAGGTGGTGCTTTTCCATCCATCCACGCCCGATACTTATCAGCCACGTGTTGTCTCAATATCTTGACCTCCTCTACTAACCCGTGGTTCCGTTCAACCCGCTGTTGTCGGGTACCTGTACCAACCCACTCAGTCTTGAGATTATCCTGCCATTGTCCTCTGACTTCGTCTTACGGGGAAGAGTTATTTCAGAACCACAACCAACCACCTTTCTCGAAATGGACACAACAAAACAAAGCCAGCATGTCAGCATTAAGGTATCCCGCTTATTGATCATTCTTTTTTTTTTTTTTTTTTTTTTTTTTTTTTTTTTTTTTTTTTTTTTTTTTTTTTTTTTTTTTTTTTTTTTTTTTTTTTTTTTTTGAATCAGACCGAGCGTAGTTCTTGCAAATTAATGCAAGAAATAAAGATATGTTTATTTGATTTTTTTTTTTTTTTTTTGAAGGAAAAATTACAGAAACCGACTACAAACTTGAAAAACTTTCACATTTTGTATCGGAGATTTCTACAAAAAATAAGAATATTTTTGGCGTCAATTATGACTATTTCTACAAAATTGGCCACATAATGGCTTATTTGACAAAATGACTATTTTTGCAAAATTTATTTAAGAAAGATAAACTTGAAAATTTTTTTTTTTATTTTTTTTTATCTTGTGGCTCATGGGGCATCGTTCGGCATCACCATAAACCAACACAAGACTATTTTTCATAAATCGGCCATGTAATGGCTTATTTAGACAAAGTGGCTCTTTTTGCAAAATTTTATTTAAGAAGATGCAAATTCAAAATTTTATCCTGGGGCCTATGGGGCATCGTTCAGCTCCGACACAGGCCGACACAAGACTGAGGAAGTTAAAATGCAAAAATGTGGCTATTTCAGCAAAACGCCAGCCATGTAATGGCTTATTTGACAAAGTGGTTATTTTTGTAAAGTTGAGTGATGACTCAAAACTTGATTTTTTTTTGCGGATACAACCTTTCGACATTTCCGCGAGGGAATATTTCCAGGCTGTGTCCAAAATTATTTACAAATGACTCAAAGTGGCTATTCTTGCAAAAACAGCCTTCCGGTGTCTTTTTGAGGGACATTCGGCTTATTTTAAGCAAGAATAGCATCACCCGACTTATTTATAACAAAATCAGAAATTTGACATTTTTTTGGTTATTTTTTGCAAACGGGGTGTGAACCCGAACTTGATTTTTTGCGGCTATGGCCTTGTAACATTTCCCCAAAGAATATTTCAAGGCTGCGGCTGCAAATTATTAAAAATGATTCAAAGTGGCTATTTTTGCAAAAAACAGCCTTCCGGCGTCCTTTCGGAAAAAACGGCATCACTTTGATTTTATTGACAAAATTAATCACACACATTTTTTTTTATTTTTTAAAGGGGTGGTTGAACCCGATGAGGGTTGCCTACGTATCTCGCCTAGTGGTGAGAATCAAACCAGCGTAGTTCGGTCAAACAAACTACATCTTTAAAGGAAACAAACTATTTATTATTTTTTCACACATTTTTTTTTAAGTTTAAAACAAAATTTTTCTTTTTTTTTTTTTTAGTAAAAAAAACAAACTATTTTGAAATCACATATTTTTTATTTTACAACAAACGTTTTTTCCTTTTTAAGTAAAAAAAACAAACTATTTTGAAACTATTTTTTTTTTAATTTTGATCAAACATTTTTTATTTTACAACAAACGTTTTTTTTTCTTTTTAAGTAAGTAAAAAAAACAAACTATTTTGAGACTATTTTTTTCATTTTCCTCAATATAAAAAAACGGTTAGCCTGCAAGTCTGAAGCAAATATATGCATAAAACAAACAGGATGCAGCAGGATGGTCTTTTCATTTCAGGTCACCTGTCCTAGACGGACCCAACCCCTCATGTTGAGTCCCCTAAGTCAAATGCAACATGATGCAAATAAACGTTCCTACTAGGGATCCGGCATGAAGCTTTGTTATTCTAGGTTTAAAACCTGGGTTTATCTGTTCTAGACTTGGCTTACCCGAGCGGACAGCTCGAGCCGAGGAGGAGGCAGCAACCCGGGAATACGGAAGCTTCACCGGTTTTGCAACTTATCCAAACCTCGTTCTAAAAATGGGAATTAGACACTATACAGAAAAGAAGTCACACGAAGTGCACCCTTCTTCATGATTTAGAAGACTCGGAGAGGAGATTGGTTTCGGCACAATTTATATGTACAGTTCAAAAAAAATATCAAAGCGATAAAAATATCATTTTGCACATTAATACAAACATATAATAAAATCGGATAATAAATAAGCCAAATACAACAATTATTCCAAGCTCGAATTCTTAAACCCTGAACCAGTGGTTCTGGGTTTATTATCCCCAGCAGAGTCGCCAGAGCTGTCACACCTCTTTTTTACGCACCCGCGAGGGTGCAAAGAGTTTTTCCAATTAAAGGACAATCGAGATGGGATTTATTTTAATTATTTCAGAGTCGCCACTTGGGAGATTTATGGTGTCCCAAGTCACCGGTTAAATCCCGAATCGAGGAAAAGGATGACTCTATTTAACAGTCCGCGAACCAGAAATCCGGATAAGGAATTCTATTAACCCGGAGAAGGTATTAGGCATTCCCGAATTCCGTGGTTCTAGCACGGTCGCTCAACTGTCGTGTTTGGCCTATCTATCTGCTTTTTACAATTGTGTACTTAGTGCAAGTTAATATCCCTTTACCGCTTTTATTATTGGTTGTGATTTACGAAAGAGAAAGTTGCTTAAAAATATGCTTTCGAATCACGTCACATGAAATGCACCCGGATCCTCGACATATTCTTATTCAATGTTTTGGGGTTTGGATTTGGGTCGCATGAAATGCACACCCGTATTTAAGAAGATAGAGCTGAAATATATGCCCGGATCGACTACTTATTTACACTGTTGAGAAGGGCGTGGCATTCGTTAAGAAACGACGCGTCTCAAAATCTAAGTATTTTATATGTACATCTGTGCTATTAATGTAACTATTGGGCGAGGAGCACCTTTGATTCGAATCTAAAGCTAACTAAATCCCGCTGTATTTTACTTAAGAGTTGATTCCAAATTATTTAAAACTTGCTACGAACCACACCACATGAAATGCGCCTGTGTGTTCCTGACACGCTTTGTTTACTCTTGCCCAAAATTGGGGTCGGGTCACATGAAATGCGCCCCGACTCTTTTTAATCTAATTACGTCATTCCGTTGAGTAACAACTCCCTAGCTAATCTTGCTTTTAGCATAAGGTCTAACGTTAACAGATTTGGGGATTACACACACGAGCAGAGAAGATTGGATAGAGATACAACAGACTAATTCAGGTTTACGTGCTTATCTAACGACAGTGTATCCTTGGCCTAACTACACTTTTCCATAACCAAGACTAACAATACAAGCTTAATTGGAGAATAACAGAATGTAATTGAACATAAGAGCTTTAGACGACTACATGTTTCAATAGACTTTATGCATAAGCTTCAAACTTCATTCTTTTCGAACCAAGGAACTACAATAACAGAGGTGTATACCTGGAATGCGGAAGAACAAGGAAGAGTGAGCAATGGCAATGCAGCAACAGCAACAAGAACAGTAACAGGAGCAACAATCAAAGACCAATAACAACCACAGTAAACCAACAGCAACAACAACCAGTGAACCAGCTACAACCCAACAACCAACAGTAATCGAACTTTATCAATCACTGAATTAGTGACTAAAACTTGAACCAAGCAACAATAAACAACCAGGCAGCAACAAACAATAATGCACCAGTAGCAAACTGGACCAGCCTCAACAATACTGAACCAGCAACAATATTTGACCAAGCAATAACAACACACAACAACAACACAATGACTAACAGCAGCCACAATCACTGGAACTACCACAGCCCTCAACCACTGAACCAGCTACAACAATGGCACAGCACCACCAACACAAGAACAACAAGCAATCAAATGGCCAAAACACTCAGCTATTGAATCACAGCACACGAAACAACAGCCAAAAAATCACTGAAACAGTGACTTCTCTATCCTTTTTCTATCTATCTGTGACTTGGTATGTGTATATCAAAATGTCTCTGCTGCCTATTTTTCTCTTCAGCTATTACTCTCCAGTGTGCTCTCTAATGTCTACATGAATATGTTCTCTCCAGGTTTACTGTTTTTGCTTCTCCAGGTATTTCAGTCCCTACTGTATGAATCTGTCTTTTTAGGTATCAATACCTATCTATTTATAACCACAAACAACACCTAGGACACCCAGATTCTGCAGAACAGCCCCTTGCCCATCCTCCTTCTGTCCAACCCACTAAACTATGTCTAAGTATGGGGTTTTCATAATTAAAAATTGGTAATTGCAGGGCACTGGTGGGCTGCTCTGCTGTGACAGTGGATTCCACTGACTAGCCTCATGTGCAGGGCACCAAATACTCTAAGTGTTGAACCCCGATTCCCTAGTTAGCTAATTTGAATCATAACTTCATCTTCAGATCAATCAAACAGTCCCATTCAATCCAGGAATGCTAATTACTGTGTGGTAATTCAAATAACTCAACCTAGGTAATTAGAAGATGACATCTAATCCACTACAACACATAGCAATGATAACAGATTAATTGGCTAACAATGATTCTGAAATTTCAACGAATGCCGGACATATGCGAAGTTAACTATTCGACGACGCTAATCGACGCGAGTTCGTATCCTATAACTAACACATTCAACTAAGCGATACAGAAAACAATTGACCAAAACAAAAGGTCTTGGAGAAGAAATGACAACTAAGGACGGCCAAGAAGAAAATTAAACCAATTGAAACTAACAAAGAACACACAAACCACTAAAAACAGAAGAAGATTGAAATACCTAATGAAGGCAATCCGAACTCGAACAAACTCAAGCTTCCACGGACTTGAGATTGCATTTTTGAAGTGAACACGCTTTAATTGAAGTGTTTTTCGAACGAAAAACACTCCAATTAGAGCCTATTGACTCCAAATTCTTAAACTCGGACAAAATCCCTAATCTTGGAATTCTAGGGTTCTTGGGCTCGGATTTGGGGCTTTTGCATTTCTGGTTAGATTCGAACCACACCAATGTCAATGGGAGTGTGGGGGAGGTGTGAGGAGACTGTGGTGTGAATTCGGTGAAGTTTGGCGTAGTTTGGGTTTTGACTCGAATCTTTGAATGAAGATTCGAGCCGTTGGGTGGTGATTCGAGGTTAGCGAAGGCCGGATCCGTGATGGGGGAGGTGAGGGGAAGGTTTTGGCGTTGGTTTGGTGGTGATTGGCCTACCGGAACCGCCGTGAGGCGATTTCCGGCAGGCGGGGCACGGCGGCGTTACGCTGGGTGTTTGAGAGCTCCTGAGGGAGATGAAGGGAGAGGGGGGGTCTGGCTTGGGGGGGCGGGGTATGGAATGAGCCTTATATACGAGATATGAGATTGAATCCTGATCGTTGGATCATTTACGATCAACGATCAGGATCCCCTCACTTAAACCAAACGACGTCGTTTGGTTAAGATATAGTCTGAGTGTATATTGGAATTAAAGGATTAATCTGGGCCGTTGGATAATAAAATCCAACGGTCCAGATCAAGTGTTACACAGGCTGAAGCTTGGACGGGTATTTGGGCTGGATTAGAAGAAATTCGTTTGGGCCTGGCTTTTAGATTAAATTTTGGCCCAGATCGGATCTTCATGGTGTACTATATGTGTATGTGTATATATATATATATATATATATATGTATATATATACATATATATATATATATACACACATATGTATATATACTAACCTATAACACCGCTATTTTTTACTACAATTAACGTACACAATTACATATCACCTAAAATGTAAATCACATGACTTCGATATCAAACACTAAAAATGCAAAACTTAGCATACATTTTTTGTATTTTTTAATTTAAATAAATAAACGTGCACACAAAAAGATAAAATAACACAAAATCACAAAAATCATACCCAACACGAAACTATTTTTATTTTTGAATTTTCCTGGGAGTACTTCTCAAGTAAGGCAAAAATCACGTGCTCACAAACATAACTTCAGTGAAGGTTCAGTGGCGGGGTCAACCAGCCGAGGAGGTGACTTGGGAGACAGAGCAGGATATGCGCAGCAGTTACCCTCATCTTTTCACTACTTCAGGTATGTTCTCTATGCTCGTTCAAGGATGAACGAATGTTTACGTGTAGGAGAATGTGACAATCCGGTCGAACGTCTTAAGAATTAACACCTCGATCCCCTATTGACTGCTTCCCCTAAGTTCATTTATGCTAATTTTGTTTGTCAGGACGTTCGTTGTTGAGTTTCGGAGAGTTTTGGGACACTTAGTCCCTAAATGAGAACTTTAATGTTGAAAAGTGGCATATAGTTGGACCAGCGTGAAGACGACCTCATAATGGAAATCAGATGATTCTGTTAGCTCAGTTAGGTGATTTCGGGATTGAGAGCATGTTCAGAATGTATTTTGGAAGTCCGTAGCCCATTTAGGCTTGAAATTCCAAAGTTTGAATATTTGAAGTTTTTGGTCCGATAGAGAGTTTTTGATTCGAGGGTCGCATTGGAATTCCGGAAGTTGCAGTAGCTCCGTCATGTCATTTGGGACGTGTATGCAAAACTTTAGGTCATTCGGACATGTTTTGGTTAGGTTTTTGATCGAAAACGTGTTTTGATGAAATTTGAAGTTCTTAGGCTTGAATCCTTGGTTAATTCGAGTTTTCGATGTTGTTTTAGGTGGTTTAAGGATTGGTACAAGTTTGAATGAGGTATTAGGTGTTATTGGTGCTTATGGTTGAGGTCCCGGGGGCCTCTGGATGTTCGGGTGGTTAACGGAGAAATTTTGAAGTGATACAGCCGCTGAAGTGTTCCTCTTCAAGTATTTTCGCATCTACAGTTTGGGAACCGCAGATGCGCCACCGCAGAAGTGGCTTTGCCCCCTTTCCCTCAGAAATCGCAGAAGCGGTGCTATGTCCGCAAAAATAGAGCCGCAGAAGCGGCTCAAGCATCACAGATGAGTTCCCCTGGACCTTTATGAAAACTGCAGAAGCGGATATTTTTCTACAGAAGCGGGACCGCAGATGTGATCCCTTGTCCGCAGAAGCGAAAATGCCTGTGAAGATATAGAAATTTCGAAGGTTAGATTTTATAAGTTAGAAAAATCAAACTGAGCTCGGGGAAGGGCGATTTTCAGAGGGTTTTAAGGAGAAGACTATTGGATAACATTTCTTTAATCCATTCTAGTTATATTTCATCATTTTGTAGTTAAATGGCACTGAAATTCGAATTTGGGATAAAAAATGGAAAAACATTGGTAAAACTTCATTAACCAAACAATCGAGTTTTGAGTGGGTGTTAGACCTCCGATTTGGGATATTTTTATATGGTTGGACTCAGAGAGTACTAGAGTTCTAAAAATGTAAAAATTATTCGATTCCGAGACATTGTCCTGAAGGACATTTTGGTCATTTTACCTAATTTCACGTTGTACCTTTGAAATAAATAGTGTAACTAGTTGTTTGCAATGTAATTTACGATATATAATTGAATTGAATAGATTTGGGCCATTTGGAGTCGGATACTCGGGGCAAAGTCATGGTTTCTGGTTGATTTTTGTACCGGTTCAAGGTAAGTGACTTATCTAACCTTGTGTGGGGGACTTTTTCCCCTTAGGATTGGTTATTCAGTATTTTGAGTGCCTTGTACGCGAGATGACAAGCGCGTACTTGGGCCAATTGTTGAAAATCTTATATTTATTACTTAAGATATTTAGATTGAGTTTCTTCCATATTTGCTTTATTCTACTTGCCATTATAACATGTGCTAGATTAGGAAAGCATATTTAGTTGATTTAACTTGCCTAATTGCTTAAGTTGCCTTGACTATACTACGTGAAGCATGCTAGGCCAGTACTACCTATTGCTTGTCTTTTGTACTTCATTTATGTGTATCGTCTGGTTGTGATTGCGCATTTACATTGGGACTATGGATGTGGGATTCCGGTAGCTCCCCCTTATTTGTTTACTTTGGGACTACGGGTTCAATTCCTGATAGATCCCCCTACACTTTTACTTTGGGTCTGCATGTTCGATTCTCGATAGATCCCCCTATATATTTACTTTGGAACTGCGGGTTCGATCCCGATAGATCCCCATACATATTTACTTTGGGACTGCAGGTTCGATTCCCGATAGACCCCCTACATATTTACTTTGGGACTACAGGTTTGATTCCCGATAGATTCCCCTGCATATTTAATTTGGTACTGCAGGTTCGATTCCGGATAGATCCTCCTACATATTTACTTTGGTATTGCAGGTTCGATTCCCGATAGATACCTCTGTACATTGATAGTTGGACTACGGGGTGATATCCCGGGAGATCCTTTGGATTTATACATGTGATAGACTACGAGACGGTATCCCGAGAGATCCTTCGGATTTATACATGTGATGGACTACTAGACGTTATACCGGGAGATCCTTCGGATTTACATATATGATGGACTACGGGACGATATCCTGGGAGATCCAATGGACAGATGAGAAAAAGGACTACAGGACGGTATCTTGGGAGATCCTCATTGTAATCACTATTATTGAGTTGTACACATTCTGTGTTTACTTTATTTCTTTGTGTAGTTATTATTACCTTGTTGACCTGTCTTATCTCATTGTTGTTCTCATTATTACTGTCATTTCTTTTATAATGTTAAATTATTGTTATTTTTTACCTCAGTGGGGCCTGACTTTCCTCATCACTACCCAACCGAAATCCAGGTTCCTCCACCCAGGCGTACTATCATCGAGGCAGAGAGATCTAGCGGAGACTTCAAGGTATATCTGCCGCATCCGTAGACCAGGAGTCTCTACTCTATTCCAGCTTTAGTAGTTAGCTTATCTTTTCTTTCAACTTCTTAGACATTATGGAGTTAGAGCAGTGTTTTACGTTTCTATTAGCTTGTGGTTCCTGTGAGTTTCTGGGTTTTGGGATGAGATCGTAGACTTCCGCATTCTGTTTTGAGTTGTATATGCTGAGTGGCCTTATATGCAGTTATTATTTTAATATATTTTGTTTTAATTAATTATTTCGCAAGTTAGGTGTTATTTTTGCATTGTTAGGCTTACTTAGTTGTAGGAACTAGGTGCTATCACGACATGTTCATGAAGGGTGAACTATGGGTCGTGACAAAACCTCCGATTCTTACCTTCCTACTCAATGTGATTGATTTACTTGCCTAAACTAACTTTCCCTTACCTTTTCTGCATGGTTACTTGATTCTTACCAGCTATCTCTTTAATTAGAATTTTTTGAACCCGACCCTAATTGTTTACTTTATGCCTACTATGTTTGAATTATTTTCTTGTCTGTTATGCTCCAGTTACACATTGATTTCTTTCCTTATTTGTTACTTGTTCTTACCGTTTGAATTGATTTCCTCAATTAAGGGAGTGCTTGTACTGATTTTGCTCTAATTGGTTCTGAGTTCCATAATTACTATACAATTGTTATTCTTGCCTTATTTTACCTAGTTTCGAACTACTATATAAATGGCTGTTTTCTACAGTCTTAACACACGAACACAAACACACACATACATTAGTTCACATCTCTCTCATTCTCAAAAGCTCTTCTACTTTCTTTGTTACTTACTATTGTTACTAAATTAGTCGCCTGCAAGCCAAAGCTAATTATTGCGCTCTCCTGCTCTTTACCGTTCGTTTACTCTCTTCACTTGTATGTTTTTGATTTTAAATTCAAGTCCTCAAACAAAAGTGTTTCATACTGCTTCAATTCATCATATTCCTAATATGTTTCTATCTTTTGTTTTGCTGCTCAACATGTAATGGACCTATTACTTCACATAGTTATGTCTTATGACTTCTAAAATCAGCAGGTCTTATGAACTAGTAGTTTGTTTAAACTGGGCTCTACCTTGTTTTGAATATTGGTTCTCTTGCTATCTAGTCTGAACCTCTCTTTGCAAAATGAGGAGTTTGATTCTATGTTGGTTCTGGAGTTCCTATTGTGTTATATCATTAGTTATCCCTAATCCCATGACCCCCTAAAGCATATGTGATTTTGTCACTATGTCCTAATTAGCACCCCTGAACCCATTGTTAACTACTCCTTCAATTGCAAAGAATGTTGTTTATTGTATTGTGTGTTCCCAATCCCAATTACTCTTGTATGAAAGTTTATTACCCGAGTGTTGATGAACCTGTTTGTCTTTATGTGTGGTCTGTTATTAAAACAACTCTGGTAAAAACTGTTTTACTGGACAATCCTCTCATTTGTAAAACTAACGAGTCTTTTAAAATATTTCTTTCTATCAAAACGTTTTCAAAATCATGCCAAGCACTCTCACTCTACTCTTAGGTCCGTAAGTTCTGACCCTCCAGTGTGTGACTGCCTTGGGATCCATATGAGATATCTCTGAACTTGATACACTAGAGTTGACTCTTCCACACTTCACTTACTTAGTTTTGGTTATAAAGTCTAGGTATGAGCACTGCCCCGGATCCTTGATATCCTTAGGGAACTCTTATACACCTAGACATTGTCTATGAAATTTAGCATTTGAGGCTATTGGAGGTTTGGGTCAGTTGGGCTTGCTTCAGGCTTCCTATAGTGTAACTTCTTTTTTATTTATTTATCTATTTAGGTAATTTATTCAGCTGGTCTATAACAATTATTTGTAAATGAATATTGGGGCGATTAGTGAAAAAGGTGGGTAGTTATATATTTTTGGGGTAATACGGGTAGAAACAATGCCCGTAGGATCTTGTTAATACACTTGTTATGTCTTCTTTACCATGCTAGTAACCATGCCTATTGTTTAAATGGTTCTAATGATAGAAATCATGCCTATAGGACTTAAATGGCTTTGTAATTAGATACCATGCCTTCAAATGTGATCAAGTTCAATTTCTATTACAACGGGTATTCACATTTGTTTTCCACTGAAAGCCATGCCTATAAGCTTCTAACATCAACTCTTAACAACTAGATATCATGCTTATAGGGAATAAAATCAAAAATTCTGTCTATAGAATTAAAATCAATTTAGTTACACAAATTCCTTTTTGAACTTGTTTAATCAAATGTCCTCTTTCTTTAATGAGTCTTTTAAAACACTGTCTTCATTCACTACCGCTAGAAAGCATGCGTATAGGAACTCAATAGTCCGTTTTAAATAACTACTCACTGTTCTATTGTATCAACGTAGTTATCATACTCTTAAGATATCACTGTTCTGCGTATAAGCAAGCCTACATGGCGATTTTAAATTCTACAAATATGAAACTATATTTTTGCTATTTAAGTTGTCCATACTTAACATGTTTAAAGTCAATAGGCAAACTGATTAGGACCTTACTGTCGAGTTTATAAAAAATAATGTTGCATTTCTCTGGGCATTAACATCCACTTAGATATCTTGTTTAGGTCTTTTCTCTAACAAAAACTACTCATGTTTGTGTTTAAGATGTGCTTTTTATGTGCATTATTTGTGGAGGTAAACCTGGCCTCTTGACTGCTTTTTGCTGCATTTATCTGTTACGTCCTACGTGTTCTTGCATGTCGCCTAGAATTTTCTCCTTTTAAATACTTTAGGGATTGTATAGAAATGCCCATATTTAGAGGTCCTAAAATACCTTCAGGGCCACGACGAAGGGACGAGTAGTGCACGCATAGGCATTGTTAAGGTTACTAGAACACTTTAGGCTATGACCAAGGGGAAGGACTTAGGTAGAACGGGAAATGTCACGTGTAGCCCCTCATTGAGGAGTGTTTACTGGGTATTGCATGGGGTGATCATGCAGGCTAACTAACCTAGGACCCCTCCTTTCCCAAATTCCTTTTGTTTAAAACTTTACTTTTTCTTATGTATACAAAACTTGTTCAAACCCTTTGTCTTATTATCTGAGTCATACAATGTCCAACATACTTTATTTATTATTATTATTATTATTTGTTCTAACTATTTATTTATTAAAGGACTAATTCACAAGTATAAGTTCGGTCGGAACCCACAGTTGTGGATCGAGATGGGTGCCTAACACCTTCCCCTCAAGGTTATTTCGAGCCCTTACCCTAAATCTTTAATAATCCAAACCAATCCAAGAGTTAATCGATCTAGGTGCCCAAACGTACCATAACCTGTTAGGTGGCGACTCTTTAAAACACCCAATTCAAAAAATGTCACGACCCTAGTTCACCAATAGTGAACCTGTCATGACGACACCCAGTCTTCACGACTAGAGAAGCCTAACATAATGCGGAATGTACAACTCTTATGAACAAAAGTTAATATAACATCGGAATAATATAAAAGAAATGTAATAAGTGCCGCTCGACACATACACTTCACCAAAATACCAGAAAGAAATACAACCACCAAGACCCGGAAACTCACGGCAACACAGACTAAGAGAGTATAACTGTAGCTATATACATCCAGAGTATCTATACAACTTAAATAGAGGAAATAACTGACATCACTCAGAGAGAATAGAAGAAGACCCTCCGGATCTGCGGACGTAGCTGATTCATACCTCGAGTCCCCTAAAAATGCGCCTAAATCACTGGTAGTGCGTCTCATAAGATGGACCTGGATCTGCACAACAAAAGTGTGCAGAAGAGTAGCATGAGCGGTACTCAGTAAGTGCCAAGCTTAACCTCGATGGAGTAGTGACGAGGAAGGTCAGGGCCCTACCGAGAAGTAATAAATAATGATAATAACACCGAACAGTACAAAATAGCAATACGTCTGAAATAACAGTAATGGGATAATTACTACAAGCCGTCTACAGTTAAGTTAACAAAGAGAAATCAACACAACAAGTACAAATGAACAACCCAAGATCTCTGGGAATTGAACCCGCGGTCTTTTTAAACTTAGCAACTCAGGATCTCCGGGAATCGAACCTGCAGTCTATATATCAGTATCACAGGATCTCCGGGAATTTAACCCGCAGTCTTTTATGTCAGCATCACAGGATCTCCGGGAATTGAACCCGTAGTCCTTTATATTACTATCTCAGGATCTTCGGGAATTGAATCCGCGGTCCGTATCTCATGATCTTTGGGAATTGAACCCGCAGTCCTTTACCTCAGTAGCATCGGATCTCCGAGAATTGAACCCGCAGTCCCTAGAATACAAACACAATCAATAAGAGGAAAACACAGAGAAATATGAAGTATATAGCTACAATCTACACCAAATCCAGTCTCAACAAGTTCCAGGAAGTTCAATTAAGACAAGTAGGCACTTAACATATAATCCTATCTAATCATGCTTCCCTAGCTATCACTAGATAAATCTTGCAATTGAATCAATTAAATAACAAGGATATCACGATTTAAACAGTTCAAGTAAGGTGGATTTTCAACAATCTGCGCGAGTAAACACCCGTCACCTCGCATACAAGGCATTTAAATCAACACATATATATCCTAGGGGAGAAGGTTCTCTCACGCAAGGTTAGACAAGTCACTTACCTCAATTCCGGTACAAAACCGCTAAGAAACGACTCTCTTGCCATGAATATCCGACTTCGAGTGGCCCAAATCTAGTCACACCAAATACACAGTGTAAATAACATCGCAAGTAACTAATTACAATGATAAAACTAAAGCTACAGCGCGAATATGGGTGAAATGACCAAAATACCCCTGCATCCATTGACTCAGAGTCGAAATATTTTTATACTTTTAGAACCCTCATACTCTCACGAGTCTAACCATATAAAATTTATCAAAATTGGACTCCGTTTGCCTATTCAAATCAAGGATTTTCAATAACCCACGCATGAAGCAAAATCCTCCATTAACACACCTTCAATCATCTATTTTCGGAGGTTTAATCCGTATTTTAACAATATATTGACATAAATTTAGTCCATGAGAGATTACCTAATGTTTCCCCTTGATTTCAAAATCGCTAAAATCCCCTCCTAGTTCGAAGCCCCCGATATTTTAAGTGTTCTGAAATTTTTGAGTTAGACTCACATTAAACCCTCAAGGGATTTTCGCTTCTGCGACATCTGAGCCACTTCTACAGCTTTGCTTCTGTGACCGCTTGACCGCTTCTGTGGTTTTTCATTTAATTTACAAAGTCGCTTCTGCGGTTAAAAATCCACTTCTGCGACAGCGCATTTGCGGAATACTTTCCGCTTCTGCGAAAATTCCCAGGTTGGCCCCTTCCGCTTCTGCGGGCTCGCCTATGCGAACCGACATCTGCTTCTATGGAACCAGCTTCTACCCTAAACCCTTGCACCTACGACCCCACTTTCGCTTCTGCGGACTCGCTTCTGCGGTCCAAGTTCCACAGAAGCGAAAACAACATAAGGCACACGATCAGACTGCTGCAACTTCAATTTTCTTCCGTTGAATCACCCGAACTCATCCCGAGGCCCCCGGAACCTCAACCAAAAACACCAACCTATTCTAAATCACGATATGAACTTGTTCCAATCATAAAAATGCCCCATTAAACTCAAAAATTATCAAATTGTGGCGGATTCAAGCCTAAGTTTCAACCAAAACATCCGAAACTTACATGCTATCAAAAATCCGACCAAATGATGTCCGAATGACCTAAAAATTTGCAGACATATCCAATATCACCTAAAGAAGCTACTTCAACTGTCGGAATTCCATTCCGACTCCCGGATCAAAATCTCACCTATCGATCGGATTTCCAAAAATTCCAAACTTCGGCATTTCAAGCCTAATTGAGCTACAGACCTCCAAAATACATTCCGAACGTGCTCCCAATCCCGAAATCACTTAATAGAGCTAACGGAATCATCGGATTTTTGTTCCGAGGTTGTCTTAATGATGTTCTGAATACGGGTCATTTTTTAACTATAAAGCTCTCATTTAGGAACTAAGTGTCCCAAAACACTCCAAATTCTAGAACCGAACATCTCGGCAAACCACACTAGCAGAAACGAACTTAGGGGAAACAATTAATAGGGGATCAGGGTATAAATTTCAAAAACGACCGGCCGGGTCATTACAACAAAAGAAAGAAGTTATTTACCCCTCATTAATGTCGAAACCCGAACCTTTCTTCACCGGTAAAAACGGGAGGAATAGAACGGGGGCGCAACAACTGGGGAAGAGTTAGTAGAGATGTCACATTCAAGGAAGATATTTTTCCTTTTCAACCGGGGAAGTATGATACACAATAAGATCCTATGTTCTTAGAGCTGAAATCAAAAGAGGAAGGCTAGTCTTTGCATCAATAACAACCACATGTGTGAGGAGAAGGGCATGATGCAGTCAACCAAAGTATTGAGCATGATCATAAAGTGATTCAACAAGAAATCAACTTCATAGGAGCTGATCTAGATCACGGTGAACAGCTACCAGATGATGAGGCTGATCATAATGTGCAAACACCAGCTAATGAAGCCACTGAGGAAGTTCAAGCTGTACAACTGAGAAGATCTAACAAAGGTTCCAAGCCACCTATTTGGATGCAAGACTATGTCTGCCCAGTCAATGGAGCATCATCATCCACCTGCACATATCCAATATCTAACTATGTGAACTATAGTGCCTTGTCAGCTACTTATCAATCTTACTTGACTACTACCTTACAAGAAACATAAAGTATATCATACACAGAAGCCATGAAGGACCCAAGATGGGTTGAAGTGGATGCCTTGGTTCTGACAATACTTGGGAGATAGTTGATATTCCTAAGGGTAAGGTTCCCATTGGGTGCAGATGGGTATATAGAATTAAGTACAGGTCCAATCGAGAAGTGGAGAGATTTAAAGCAAGACTTGTTGGCAAGGGTTACAGCCAACAAGAAGGTCTGGACTATCAGGAGACGTTTTCTCCAGTTGTCAAAATGGTCACAGCGATATCAGTCATTGCATTGGCTGCTATGCATCAATGGCCTCTTTTCCAAATGGATGTCTACAATGCATTTCTTCAAGGTGATCTTGAGGAAGAAGTTTACATGTAATTTACACCTGGTTTCAGAAGCCAAGGGGAGATTTCTAAGGGCTGAAGACTATTTAAATCACTACATGGACTTAAGCAAGCATCAAGACAATGGAACTGGAAACTCACAGAGGCTCTATTGGTAGCAGGTTTTATGCAAAGCAAACATGATCACTCCATGTTCATCAAAGAGAAGAACGGAAAGTAGGTTGTTATACTTGTATATGTTGATGACCTTCTAATAACAGAAAATGACACTACAATGATTCAAGAAGCAAAGATCACACTACACAAGGCCTTCAAGAATAAAGACATAGGAAACTTGAAACACTTTCTGGGCACTAAGGTCTGCCGGTTTGCAAAAGGAATTTTTCTATGTCAAAGGAAGTATATTCTAGAGCTTATAGCAGAATTGGGATTGTCTGGTGCCAAGCCTGCAATTACACCAATGGAACAAAATATACGACTTACAACTATTGAGTATGATGAACATTGTCACATGGACAATGATCTAATACTAGCAGACGTGAAGAGCTATTAGAGGTTGATTGGAAAGCTTTTATACTTGACCTTGACAAGACCTGATATTACTTATAGTGTGCAAACTATGAGTCAATTTATGCAAGCTCCTAAGCAGTGTCATCTTGAAGCAACATACATAGTAGTTAGGTGTTTAAAGAATGAGTCAGGGCTTGGAATTCTTATGAGTGTAGTTAGGGACATGACTCTTAATGCACATTGTGATGCAGACTGGACAAGCTGTCCTAACTCCAAAAAATCAGTCATTGGATACCTTGTGAAGTTTGGTTGATCACTGATATATTAGAAATATGTAACGACCCGACCGGTCGTTTTAGAAAATTTCGCCCCAATCCCCAATTTAACTGTTCCCCTAAGTTCATTTCTACTATTGTGGTTTGCCGGGAGAGTCGGTTCTGAAATTTGGAGTATTTTGGGACACTTAGTCCCTAAATGAGAGTTTTAAAGTTAGAAATTAGTCCGTAGTCGGAACAGTGTTAAGACGACCTCGGAACGGAAATCCGATGGTTCCATTAGCTCCGTTAGGTGATTTCGGGGTTGGGAGCGCGTTCGGAATGTATTTTGGAGGTCCGTAGCTCAATTAGGCTTGAAATGCCGAAGTTTGAAATTTTGGCGAATCCGAATGATAGGTGAGATTTTGATCCGGGGGTCGGAATGGAATTATGACAATTTTTGCAGCTTCATTATGTGATTTTGGATATGTCCGCAAATTTTCAGGTCATTAGGACATCGTTTCGACGGATTTTAGATCGAATGTGTAATTCGGAAAGTTTTAAGAAATTTAGACTTGAATTCGATGTGAATTATCGGTTGTGATGTTGTTAGACGTGTTTTTATGATTGGAATAAGTTTGTATCATGTTTTGAAGTAGGTTGGTGGTTTTCGTTGGGATCCCGGGGGTCTCGGGATGAATCCGCGGGTCCAATCGGGCTAATTCATGCATTTTGGAAATGCTGTTAACTGCTGGTGTGTGCTGCAAACGAATGCTCTATGCGATCGCAATGGGCTGATGCGATCGCATAGAAGGTTTTGAAGAGGCTAAGTATTTGTTCTATGCGATCGCGTGCATGGATATGCGATCGCATAGTTTTGGAATGTTGTGCTCTGCGATCGCGTACAGTCCTATGCGATCGCATAGTGTATAGAGAAGGGGGTCCCAGGCCCAGCTTTTGTCCTATGCGATCGCGGAGCATGGTATGCAATCACATAGGTATATTTTTGGTGAGCATTGCAACCGCATTGAGGATTATGCGATCGCATAGAGTAGTTTGGCGAGGGTCACAATTTGTTGTATGCGATCGCAACAATGTTCATGCGATCACATAGAGTAAAAATGTCTGGCAGTGGATTTAAGTCCAGAACAGTCAACCCGCTACCCTCATTCGCAAAACGCCATTTTTGAGCTCCAAGAGAGGATTTTGAAGGGGAAACCCTGGGATATCATCGGGAGATCATCGGGGGTAAGTCTCTTGACCTTAATTCGTTAGTTTATCATGAAATCCTTGATTATTTCACTGAAAATGGAAGATTAAAGGTGGGTTTGAGCCCTAGGCCTAAAATTTAGGAAATCTTTGATTTGAATGGGCAAACGAAGTCCGATTTTGATAAATTTTATATGCACGGACTTGTATTGAGATAAGGAACCCGAATATATAACTTTCGTGATTTTTCGATAAGCGTACCGAAATTCGAGTTTTGGCAACTTGTGGGTTTTGGTGTATTTTGAGTTGTTTTGATTGGGTAATGTACAATTGGCCTATTTTGATGTGATTCTATTGATTTTTATCAGATACTACACCTGTGGAGGCCGACATTCGCGGCAAGAGAGTTGTCTCTTAGCGGTTTTGTACCGGAGTCGAGGTAAGTGGGTTGTCTAACCTCGTGTGGGGAAATTTTCACCCCTAGGATATTATGTGATAGTTTAAATGCCTTGTACGCGAGGTGACGGGCGTGTACATGCGCTGGTTGTTGAACACATACTTTACTTAAAATGTTCGATGAGTGATATTCTTGCTTTTAGCTGTTAATTCGATATTCTTACCCGGTAGTAGTTAGAAAAGCATGATTAAGTAGTACTTAACTGTCTAGTTGCCTAATTGTCTTACTTGAGCTTCTTGATAATTATTGGCACTATTTTTCGGTGAAGTTATAGTTAAGCATATTATATTCTCTCTTTGTATTCCTTTATTTGCTGTGTTTGTGGTCTGTGGGTTCAATTCCTGGAGACCCAGGGCTGTGAGTTCGATTTCTAGAGACCCGGAGTGATATTGGTAGGGACTGCAGGTTCGATTCCCGAGATCCTAAGTTATTTGTAGGGACTGCGGGTTCGATTCCCGAGATCTTGAGTTATTTGTAGGGACTGCGGGTTCGATTCCCGAGATCCTAAGTTATTGGTAGGGACTGCGAGTTCGATTCCCGAGATCCTGAGTTATTTGTAGGGACTGCGGGTTCGATTCCCGAGATCCTGAGTTATTTGTAGGGACTGCGGGTTCGATTCCCGGAGATCTTGAGTTATTGATATATTATTGAGACATGGGCTGCGGGTTCGATTCTCGGAGACCCAGGGGTACTGTTAATGGGATTGTGGGTTTAATTCCCACAGGTCCTGGACTTGCTGATTGAGTTTTATTGAGTTATTTACTTGCTCCAAGCTTAAATTGTAGACGGTTGCAGAAATCACTTTACTCTCGTCATTTCAGATTCATTATTATTAAAACTGTTTATCATTGTTATCATCATTATATTATTGTTCTCTCAGTAGGGCCCTGACCTTCCTCGTCACTACTCCATCGAGGTTAGGCTTGGCACTTACCGAGTACCGCCGTGGTGTACTCATGCTACTCTTATGCACACTTTTGTTGTGCAGATCCAGGTACATCAGGACAGGCTCATCCTAGGTGATTCAGCAGCACTTTGGGAGACCTCGAGGTATGATCTGCTACGTCCGCGGATCCGGAGGCCCTCCTTCTATTCTGATAGTATTAGTAGATGTTGTCCTTCATTTCGTTGTTAGATACTCTTTACACATAGAGCCACAGTTGTATACTCTCATTTAGTCTGTGTTGCCCATGGGATTCCGGGTCTTGGAGGTGTTTTATATAGTGTGTTTGATGGGTGTATGTGCCAAGCGGCACGAATTACATTTCCTTTTTATACTATTTTCTACTATTTCTTAATTAATGTTCATAAAATGGTATATTCCGCAACGTGTTAGGCTTACCTAGTCGTGGGGATTGGGTGCCGTCATGACATGTTCACGATTGGTGAACTAGGGTCGTGACAAGTTGGTATCAGAGCTCTAGGTTCGTAGGAGTCACGGGACACAGACCGGTTACTTAGATTCTCGTTGATCGATACAGAGACGTTTGTATTTATCTACGAGGGGCTATGTAATTGTTTAGGAAACTCTTCAATTCTTTGAACTCCTTATCGTGCGCCATTTATTCATTTGAAGCCTATGTCATATGTTCTTTTGCATCCACTCGTGTATTGAAATTGCGCACTCGGTATCAAGTATGCACCGACGGTTCGTGACGCTGCAGAGAGATCTCAAGGGAGTCAAGAATTTACTCAACCATTGTTACCGCGTGTCATCCATATCGATAATGCAAGAGAATTGAGAGATCCTCAACTGTGCACATGGGGGTGCACTAGGTTCTAGCATTCGGTTGATAGTACGGTCGTGAGAAGGTTTACTTAACTGCCTAATCGTCATGGTAATGGTAGAATCACAAGGTGGATATAGATCTAAAGATAGTTGGTGGTAATAAAGACTATATGGTTCATATGAGATATCTATTTAGCGAAGGATTTATCCAGTAGAGATACTGGGGGAAATGAGTTTAACTATCTTAAGAAGGACATGTACCAAACGAATGTCTTGAACTGTCTTATGATGAAGATGTACAAATGATAAAGGCTATTGTCATGGATTAGCAAAATGTATCTTAAGGTTTCGTGCCAGGTGAAAGGATTTCACTATCAACGATAATTATGGGTCATGCGTCATATCAGATTTGGCCTGCGATGTATTTAGGTGCTATTCAAAAAGTTCTTGAAAACTTGCGGATGGGCAAGAGTTGAGGCTCGTATGGTATGATGTTGGGAATTTTGATGTTCCTGTGTCCCTAATAAACTCTACATTTCATTATCAGCAGGGAAAAGCTTCGACAAAGGCTACATGGTGCTTCGTAGGCATGTGAGAATCACAGTATGTTTTAAGATGTCGTTGGTAGAGAATGCTCGGTGCATGAAGAGGGATGAATGTTTGGTTGTTTTGGAATGAGGTCATACCCTGTGGTGTCAGAGTGCTAATAGAGCACAGGTGGTTATATTTGTTGGATCAAGTGAGTTGCAGTTGAATAATAGTAAATGACTTGAGAGAATGGTTCTAATGTGTTCGAGAGTCGTGTAATAGTGGCTTAGGGCTAAGTGGGAGAGTCTTACCGCTTACGATTGGGTTGCATGGTTAATTACCTGTGTGAATTCTGGATACTAGCGTATTATTTTGTTATTGCAGCCACGGGAAAGGACCATGTGTGGTAATTTGAGTATATGTACTGTTGAATGCATGTTATGGTTAGCCTTATTGGCTCATGTTCAAACTTGAGGGAAGATTAATGATTTATGCCTCGTGTAGGCGCAGGTTGCGAGGGAAGTGGTTCCGCTGGGGTTTTTATCGAGAAGGTATTCATATGTTATAAGATTCAGTAGAGTTGGTTGCATACTGGGGCAAGTCAGGACCGGATGGCTCTCAATAGCGGTCCTATTGAATTCAAGAGGTAACGTGTGGTGCCTGATAATTCTGAGTTTATAAGTACAATTGAGGCTCAAGCTTTTGAAGCAACTTATGAAGAAAGGCACAAAATGTTCTATGATGTTATGATTTGTGGTGTAGCATTTGAGAGACATGAAATGGTCGTCGTTCTTGAGATAGCATGGCCTCATGATTTAAGGTCACTCGGGGTGAGTGCGGTTGGAATAAGTTAGGTGTTGAAGGGAGATATTAACTTTTCTAAGGCAACCTAGGATAAACTGGAAGGAAGTAGATTGATTAGCCATAGTTGAGTTGGCATATTGATGTCAATGATCGGTTCGTGCAACGTGATCGAGTTATGCATGTGATTGTAGCGGTGCATTTGAGGCTTGTCGGCCGCAGTGATTGATGTTATTCTGAAGTATTTTTCTGTTAGGGGCCTGTTACGAGTAGGCAGATCTCGGAAAAGGGTTATGGTGGCTTGGACCACTACTGAGAGATTGGCATATTCAACGGTTATGAGAACTCGCCTGTGTATTGCTATAGTTCTCCTGAAATGAGTTAAATGGAAAGTCTTGTGTGATGGAGTATTAGCCTATCGTCAGTTCTATAGTTGTGATGGAAATCGTGTCTAACATATATCGGCACGTGAAGTGCAGTGAGCGGTATGGAATTTAAAGTAAGAACCAAGGTCGCAGTTGAGCCAATGAATGAGATATAAAGAGCTCGGATGAGCAGGAGAGGAGTCTCAGTGTTTGAGTAAGATGGGTAGTAACGTCAGTATCACTTGAGGTCAGTGTTCTGTGGGAAAGGCCTTGCATCCCGGTTAGGGACTCCTGATCGCTTTTCAGTGTTAGTGCAGCCGGTGGGTTAAATGTGCATGCCCGTTTAATTATTCGGAAGATGGTGGGAGCTTGTCCCACAAGAAGATTGTATAGGTGTGACATGTAGTCACTTGATTGGTTAGAAATTTTAACCAAGTATGAATATTTGGTGATACCATCCATTTGAGAATTTATGCCTGGAGGGCACTCTACTTATTGGGTTATAGACCTGTGAAATATTATTGACTTAGCTTGGCACGGCCAAGATAGAATCAAGGTCGGTGGATTGATTTAAATGTGGAAGTGAGCCTTGCGCCAGGCCAGTTGTGTTTCTTCCAGCAATGCGCCCTTTATGGAGGGATAGTCGTGGTCTTATTTCGCGGTTAGAAATTCATGTAAGGATATATTGTGTTGTATGAGTGTGAGACGGCTTGGTAAGTTCCTTATGTGTTGAGGTTCCGCTCAGCGGTGATGTATATGAGCATGATGGCCCTCGAGACTCAGATCTTATATCGCACCTCAGTTGTGCTTGAGTTTGTAGCCTATAGCGCTATATGTTTCATTGAGTCTGATATCATGCACCTTAGTGTGCTTATGATCGATATTCAGTATTTTGATGTGACGAGCTATTTAGCTCGACATATGACTTCTTGTGTGAGTCTATATTGTTGGGATCGGGTGGCACACCGCCATGGTTATGTTGTTGGGATCGGGTGGCACGCCGCCATGGTTATATTGTTGGGATCGGGTGGCACGCCGCCATGGTTATATTATTGGGATCGGGTGGCACACCGCCGTGGGTATACTGTTAGGATCGGGTTGCACGCCGCAACAGTGTGATGTTTATTTCAATGTCCATAATTGCTCTTATGTGTTCTGTTTCCTATTTTTCTGAGGAAGTCCATGTTAGTGTGAAAGTTGAATAGTTCTCTCTAGTGTTCTCCTTTATTTTGTATCACGTACGAATTAGTGGATTACTAGTACATTGTGTCATCTTGTGGGACTTTTGATTATGTCTGATATGGCTTATCGCCTGAGCAGTTCGTACTGGGTGAGATGAGATTATGTGATTTGGGGTCAGTGCAAACTGATTATATGAGGTATATTATAGAGGAAAAGAATCATCCTCTGGTTTAGGACAAGGTAATGGATCCTGTCGGGAGTATAGACCCAATGAATTGTTGATTCAGTAGTTGGTTATGGATATCGGGACATCTCTTCCGTCGTGTCAGTATTGTAAAAGTTGGAACGAGACCTATGTAGATCGTGAGGTGCAATGGGAGCATCCGATTCGTTGAATTTTTGGCTAATTTGATCATAAAATATTATCGTGGTCCTGTGGATTTAGTGTTGCAAGGTAAGAATCCAGCAAAGTTATGCAGTCATGTTGAGGACGGCGTTTAAGGAATATTGAGTGATCTCTTGATGAAAAAAAAAACAGGCCTGACATAGAATTCCGGATGTTGGAATTAGGCTGTAAAACTTATTTGTTGAACAAGAGGGAATATCTTCAGATTATATCAGGCTAATGTGCCCAGCTGCGTCCTAGATCTATTGGCCCTTTTGAGATTTTGAGACGTGTTGGGGAGGTCGCTTATGAGTTGGCCTTACCTCCCAGCCTTGTAGACACGTAATTTTTGACCATCCCCGAAATTTCACCCGTTTTAGCGTAGAATAATTAATTTAGGTCTCATATAGCTATTTACACTAATTTTAACTCTTTTACATTATTTTTGTCATAAAATTGAAAAATACAAAAAAATAGTTTCATATTATATATATATATATATATATATATATATATATATATATATATATATATAATTTAGTTTAATTAATTAAATTAATTTTTGCATTACGTAATATATTTATCTTATTTTAAAAGTAATTTAATTAAGGCTTGGGTATTTGTTTTTAACCCAATGTTCAGGCCCAAATCTGAGGCCCAAACACCTTACCCAACACCCCTAACCCATTTTCAACCCAGTCCAAACCCATTGACCCGCCCCAATTTCCTTTCAAATCTTAACCATCCATCACCTTAGATCCTACGGCCTAGATTTAACCCCCACACCTAAGAAACAACCCTGATCTTAAACACATAACATTAGACAAGAAGACTACCCCAACCGCCCACTGTTCATCATCATCTTCTACAACAAGACAATAGGAGAAAAAACCCTAGGGATACAACAACAGACCAAGCCGCCGGCCACCCCCCCTGTGTCATCTACACCAGCGGCCCGCCTCCTCTCTTTCACCATTCTCCTTCACAGAACATAACAGAGAGCTGAAAACAAGAGAAACAGCCGCCCAAGCCATCTCTTCTTCATCAACAAGAGAAAAGAAAAACCCTAGCACACAAAAAAACCCCTACAGCCGCCAGCCTCCATCCCAAACCAGCCACCGTCCAGCCACCTGCCGCCGTCCCAACAACCCTTCTTCCTCACCTTGACATCCAAAACATCATAGCCACCCATCTCTACCAGCCTTAACTGCCGGAGACAACAAAAAACCCTAGAGTTAACACCTTCAACCACCGCCGTCGCTCTTCTTTTTCACGACAACAGTCTCCGACGAAAACCATCAACGGACTAGCGACCAGCATCTCAGCCATCTGAACGCGTCGTTCAAGCCAGCAAGAAATCGTCTCACCACAGACCCCCTCTAAAACCTTCTACCGGAACTAATAGCCCTAACGTCACAAACTCGCCGGAAATCTAGCAGTGACCTTCATCAGAAACGCACACACACACTCGTTGAGCTAGGAAAATCATACAAAAAAAAATAAAAGAAAATCTGTTCCCAAGTTATTAAGATTCAGATTTCGAAAATATAAAAAAAAAATGGATTCTGCTCTTGTTCATCTCAATTCTGAATTTTGCTTCAAAAATAGAGTCTAAGATGAGGCCGGTTTGAGTTCTGTCACTGCCTGTCGAGGTTTCCGGGCAGGTTCACATTTGCGGTATGGATTTGAAGTGCTATTGTCGAATTTTGATTCCTCTTTCATTCAAGAACAACGTTGCTGCTGCTTAAACTTGCAAGGAGGCTTTTCATTAATTCAACAGTAAAAGTTGTATTGGTCCCGCTTAAGGTTCATTCCTCCCCCTGTTCTTACTCAATCCAAATTGCTATCACGTGCTAGCCTACGTTTGTTTGCACCTATGATTTAATTTGTTGCTTTGTGATTGGTTTTTGATTTCCCTTTTTAGACTCATTTGTTTTGGATTGTTGTTTGTGTTTTTAACAAAAGACAACATGTGAATTTTGATATTGTGAATACATATGGACATGTGAGTTGAGAAGGGACAGTGAGTAGTGAGCTAAATGATTAAATCGGATTAGGCAATGACGATTCTAACAGAATTGGAAGAATTGGGTTTAAGAGAGATGTCATGCTTTATTGATTTCGTTATTACAAGACTACACATGGCTAGATAAACTTTAGGATTTTTGGTTGATTTGAGGCTAGAGGTCGTTTCCGTAGTTAATTTATCCGGGGAATGCCCCGAAGAGTTTGTATATATTTTACCCGGGGAATGGCCCAAAGTACTATGTATATATTTTGGAGGCCTTGACGAGCATGGTGGAGAAGTCATAGTATAGGTTAGCTTAGGATTTTTCTTTTCTTTTCCTTTTCATTTTCTTTCATTTAGGTGGGGACGACCTCGAGCCTCATGTGTGTTTATTTGCTTTTTGTTTTGTAATTTTACCTCAACCCGAATATTTTAATAGCCAACTTGATCATGTACGCAACCGTGACTTTCACGGGACTTGGGGAGTGCCTAACACCTTCTCCCCGAGTCAAATGAACCCCCTTACCCGAATCTCTGGTGCAGACTTAGTTTTGAAGTCTAAAGTGTTTTAAAGGAAAATTATTTAAAAAACGGTGGCCTGGCACACCGAAATCAATTGTCAGGTGGCGACTCTGAGTTAATTCCTTTTAAACACACATTTTTGTCACTTTCAAATTTGAAAACTCTTTTCAAGCTTTTTTACTAAATCTTTTTATTAATATAAGAGGGTTTGGTGGAAAGGTTTGTTTTTGATAAAAAAAGGGGTGTGACATCTCTGGCGACTCTGCTGGGGAGTTGCAGGTTCAAGCTAGTACTTGATTTTGTTGGCTTTTAGAATATTTGATTGAGGTTTTTGTGCTTTTTCATTAGCTTTATTTGATTTTTATTATGTTTTTATATTTTGTTATTTGCTAGTTGCTTATTTGTTTACAGTTTTTGCTTTATGTGTTTACTGCTTTATAACTGTCATCATATGCATTACCCGGTCAATTCTTTCTGAAACAAGTCTCGGAGCACGCGTCGCGTGCACGAAATCTTTGTTGAGTCACCCTTAATTTAGGAGGGGGGGCCGTCGGACGTATGGAGTGGGTGGAAAGCTTAAGCAGCCACCATCGACCATACGCTCCCCCGAAGCGACTTGTTAGTGAACCCCAAACTTAGGTCAGCCTTTAGGTCATTTTGGCATCATATCATTTAGATCTAGCAGGGCTCGGTCCCAGGTACTGTGTCCCTCTGTAGGAAAATTGTCCAAATTTTGTCAAAATGGGCCAGTGGCCCAAAATGACATGTAATCATCCTATGTGCTAAATGTCGCATCTTTGAGGGTAAAAAGGTCATTTGGCGGACCGATGTTCGGGAAAGAAGGGTGAAAAAAATGAAGAAATAGGGTCCGGGTGCATTTTCCTTTCACAACTTTCAAGAAAAATCCAAAAAAAAGAAGAAAAAGAAAATTCAAAAAGATTTTACACTTTTCCATTATTTTCCAAAATTCAAAAAAAATTGAAAATGAAAAATCCAAAAAGATTTTACACTTTTTCATTATCTTCCAAAAATTCAAAAAAAATTGAAAATGAAAAATCCAAAAAGATTTTACACTTTTTCATTATTTTCCAAAAATTCAAAAAAAAATTGAAAATGAAAAATCCAAAAAGATTTTATATTTTTCCATCTTTTTAAAAAAAAAAGATAAAATATAGCTTTTTACAAATTAATTGCATCTTCCCGAACTACGCGAACCTGACTCTCGTCTCTCGGGGCGAGATACGTAGGCAACCCATATAGGGTCCGGTCATCCTAGTGTCTTAGGTTCTTGGCTTTGCGAGGTCTTAGCCAAATCTTGCATGTCTAGCCATTTTTGACCACATCGGTCATTCTTGCAAAATGGGGTCATTTTCGCAAAAGTGGTTCAATTACTCATATATTAGGATTTTGAGTCTACAACTAGGAGTCATATCTCTTTAGGGTCCGGCCTTTTTGAATTTGCATCTTTAGCCACTTTTAGCCATATCGGCCACTTTTGCAAAATGAGTTATTTCTTTAAATTAATTTTTGGGCCATGATCAATGAGAGTTAAATCCGTATAAGCATTAGAAGAGTAGTTTCATATAAGAGTAGTCGTATTTGTTAAGTTTGCACTAATAGCCATCATTGACCATATGGGTTAATTTTCAAAAATAGCTCAATCGTGTCTTGCATGTGTCCAATAGAAGGTGTTGTGGTGTCTCTTAATGTCTTGAGTCACTGATTCACTTGATCTTACTTTTTCCATTCAGGTATGGAGCGATTTGCTAGAATTTGAGCATGATATATCTCAGGACCATTCTAGTCAAAGACCATTGCATGCACGAGCTGCTTGAAGAAACTTTTTAATTTTTTTAGTCTATTTTATTATTGTCTTTTAATTTTTAGTCTTGTACAGTCGTATCGAGTCTATCAGTATAGTTAAGATTGTCGAGTCTTTTGTTATAGTACTTCTTGTTTTGTATTTGAAAAACCAAAAAATTATAAATGAAAAATTCCAAAAAAAAAAGATTTTTGTTTCTTTGTTTATTTTATCCATTACTTCTTCAAGAACTACGCTTGATCTGATTCATGAGGGGCATGATACGTAGGCAACCTACATAGGGTTCGATCGAATCATTTTTTCTGAAAACTAAAAAAAACGAAAGGAAAAAAAATGAAAAATGAAAAAAAAGAGAATGAATTGTGGATGTGAGAAATGAGAGGAAAGAAAAGAGTGACAAATTAAAAAGAAAAGGAGGGGAAGGAAAACGGGGAAGTCAAGAAGTGCTAGAAATGAAAAAAAGAGAAGGTTGAAATGAATAAAGTGGGGATGATGCCAAATGACCTTCGTACCCTCGAAGCCATTCTAGAACCGTTAACTGTGACTAGGGGGCATTGCACGCAATATGATATTTCTGTCTGATAAATGCTCTAACGCTAACATGTTGGCTTTGTTTTGCTTCTCTTTGTTGCTTTCATTGTTATCATAACAGAGGGTGGTTAGTTTGTGGTACTTTGGCAATTCAATCATACAACACAATATTAAAAAGCAAGGAAACCATGGCTGGAAAAGACTTGGACGCAAGAGTTGTTGACCCGCCAAGGGAGTTTGTGGAGTCGGAGTCTGAATTGAAAGATGAGGTCCAAGGTTGAAACAACAGATGCAGAAATGTATCATGCCTGGATTAAGAAACATCCTCCACCTTCATTCCCTACCAACTATACAGAAAATCATGCCTCCATTTCACCACTATCACAAGTCTAGGTTCCTACTCCATTGATTTTTCCCCACAACACGCACCAGGCTTCACCCCTTACCACAATTACCCTGGTACTTCCTCCCAAACTTTCCATGCTCCACCGGTCAAAACGACCGCATTCCCAGCTCCAGATACCCAAACATTGCACAAAATTCTTTACCTGCACATGATGATGCAAGATGTGTGGGAAAGATACATGGTGACATGGAGTATGAAAGTCCTCTGGGGAAGTTTCTGGCTGACGTTAATGATATGGAAATTGGTGAAGGTCCTAGTAATTTTGAGGTGCAACCTAGTGGCTAAAATTTTGAGCTTGGTAATTGGAAAGACACTCCTTTCTTGGTTGGTCAGGGAGGAGTTTTGGTGGTTTATTTTATTGTCATTTCCGCTTGTCCGGGTTATTTCGGGGTTGTAATCCGGATATTATCTTGTGGCTCAAACTCTTCTTCTTCTCATTTTGTCTAGTTTGTTTAGTTGTAGTAACTCGTCTAATGTTCTTTAAGATTGTTCTAAGGTTGCAACCCATGTCTATTTTGCTTGTTTTCTTCAAACCCCTTTCACCATCTGTCTAATGCAATATCATGTTTTCTGTTAGTCTTGGTCAGTTTTTGTTTAGGTTACTTTTTCTCTCATAGTTCTCTTCGTCCTAACTCAAGTGACATGACATGCACGCATAATTCTCAGCCTGATCTTGAAAGCTAGTCTAATCGTGAAGCAATGACACATTTTTGAACATGACAAAAGAGGCATTTGAGGAAACAAGGAAAGATTCACACATTCTGAGAAAAACTAAATTTGGATTGAGTGAAACTGAGGCAGTAAGTCTGGAAATCAAGAGGTTGATAAGAGCATACAACAAGGAAATGTTTCTCAAGCAGTTTGAGGTAACTCAGTCAGTGCTGAAACGTTCTTCCACAATAAGGTAAGGTTGAATCAAGTTTGTTTTGAATTGGCAAGTATCATTCATTGGGACAAAGGTATTGCCTGTCGGCACTTTCTGTTTGTGATGATGCCATCAATAGATATTGTGCATGATTTCTTTGCTTATCTTAAATTGCACGCTTGTACTTGACATTCTCAAAGTTTGGTATGACGAAGGCTTTTTATTCTGCTACCCAAACACTTTTATCCTTTGCTACCCATTTTGAGCCCTAATTTTTTGTTTCGTACCCCTCTTTTGGAATCAGAAATAAAGTCAGGACCTAGAAAATAAAAAAAAAAAGAGAAAAAGAGAAAAAGAAGAAAAAAAGGAAATGAGAAAAAGGAAAAAACAAGACGTAAAAAGAAAAAAAGAAAAAAAAAGAAAAAAATAGTAACAAAAAGTAGTCTTTTGAACTACGTTCGACCCTGATTCTTGTCACCACAAGATACGTAGGCAGCCTTACGGTTCGGTCATACCAAATAAAATATTTCATAATCCCCGAAATCAATACTGGGGCAGATTTTTTTTAAGAAATCCCATCAAAGAAAAAAAAATCCAAAAAAATTCCCCAAACTTCATGAAACTGGGGTAGAAGTTTTAATTTTGCCAAAAGGCCTGATTCCAAAAGTTGTAATTTTGAACCCTTTCATCTTGAATTATTTTGAGCCTTCATGCTACCCTTTCTTTCTAACCATGTCCAAATGCCTACATTACGGTCCAAAAGAAGACCTTCCGACCAATCATTGAGGATGCCATATCAAGTGTTTGGTGAAAGTATGATCTCCCTGCATCATGGGTAATACCTTTGTTCTCAGAACAATGAGAGAAAATGATAAAATGAGAGAGTCTTATCGGTGAAAACCCTCAGGGGCACCGTAAGGCGACGATGAGTTGAGAAAAAAAAAAGAAAAGAGCGAAATGAGAGAGGCTTGATGGTGAAAACCCTTCAGGGCACTACAAGTCGACTGAGGACCGTGGATCAAATAGGACAATTGAAGCGCTGAAGCCAGTTTCACAGCGAAGAGGTACAACAAGAGTTGAATATTAGACTTGCTTGAGAGATTAGGCCACTTAGTCCAAAGGTGCATGTCATGGTCATTAGAGTTGGTATCCACATCTGATAAGTTTCCACTTAGTAATTTTCTTGTTAAATATCATCTTTTTTCCTTGTCCCTTATCTTGTTCCTTTCATTTTGTTTGAGTCCCTTCTTGAGCAGGTTTGGTCAGAACAAGTGAGAAATGACTTTAAAATTTGTCACCAACTTTTCAATTGCACAAAGCGGAGTTCGGCCATGCACATCACAATTGACATGATTTATAGTAAGAAGTATGGTGATAACTGAGGTTCAGGTAGTTAAGTGGATCTTAAATTTTGAGAAAATACAAAGATTCAGCAACTCTCAAAATAAAAAAACGCAATGCAACAAGTGAATGTGAGAGATTCAAGTCAGAGGTTTCGTGGTCTAATTCCAATCAAAAGGTCAAACAAGTCTTTGCTAGCCTGATGCAGTTAATCAAGATGAAACATGGCAATGGCAGAAGCAGACACTCAACAATGATGCCACAAACTAACCACCACATTTTCAAACTCACAAGATTTCATTTGTCTAAAGCAGGGGCAAGAAATATTTAAGTCCACATGGACCTCTTATGGAAAAAGCATGGTTCAGGCAGCAAATTATATCCAGAATCCTCCAAGATGAGAGCGCGGCTCAGGTAAGTTAATTTTAAGTTTTTAGGACCCTCCTGGATAATGGGATTTAATTTTAAGTTTTCAGGACCCTCCTGGATAATGGGATTTAATTTTAAGTTTTCAGGACCCTCCTGGATAATGGGATTTAGTTTTAAGTTTTCGGGACCCTCCTGGATAATGGGATTTAATTTTAAGTTTTCAGGACCCTCCTGGATAATGGGATTTAGTTTTAAGTTTTCGGGACCCTCCTGGATAATGGGATTTAATTTTAAGTTTTCGGGACCCTCCTAGATAATGGGATTTAATTTTAAGTTTTCAGGACCCTCCTGGATAATGGGATTTAATTTTAAGTTTTCAGGACCCTCCTGGATAATGGGATTTAATTTTAAGTTTTCGGGACCCTCCTGGATAATGGGATTTAATTTTAAGTTTTCAGGACCCTCCTGGATAATGGGATTTAGTTTTAAGTTTTCGGGACCCTCCTGGATAATGGGATTTAGTTTTAAGTTTTCAGGACCCTCCTGGATAATGGGACTTAATTTTAAGTTTTCAGGACACTCCTGGATAATGGGATTTAATTTTAAGTTTTCAGGACCCTCCTGGATAATGGGATTTAGTTTTAAGTTTTCAGGACCCTCCTGGATAATGGGATTTAATTTTAGAATTTTCAGGACCCTCCTGGATAATGGGATTTAGTTTTAGAATTTTCAGGACCCTCCTGGATAATGGGATTTAGTTTTAGAATTTTCAGGACCCTCCTGGATAATGGGATTTAGTTTTAGAATTTTCAGGACCCTCCTGGATAATGGGATTTAATTTTAGAATTTTCAGGACCCTCCTGGATAATGGGATTTAGTTTTAGAATTTTCAGGACCCTCCTGGATAATGGGATTTAGTTTTAGAATTTTCAGGACCCTCCTGGATAATGGGATTTAGTTTTAGAATTTTCAGGACCCTCCTGGATAATGGGATTTAATTTTAGAATTTTCAGGACCCTCCTGGATAATGGGATTTAGTTTTAGAATTTTCAGGACCCTCCTGGATAATGGGATTTAGTTTTAGAATTTTCAGGACCCTCCTGGATAATGGGATTTAGTTTTAAGTTTTCAGGACCCTCCTGGATAATGGGATTTAATTTTAAGTTTTCGGGACCCTCCTGGATAATGGGATTTAGTTTTAAGTTTTCAGGACCCTCCTGGATAATGGGATTTAATTTTAGAATTTTCGGGACCCTCCTGGATAATGGGATTTAGTTTTAAGTTTTCAGGATCCTCCTGGATAATGGGATTTAATTTTAAGTTTTCGGGACCCTCCTGGATAATGGGATTTAATTTTAAGTTTTCAGGACCCTCCTGGATAATGGGATTTAATTTTAAGTTTTCAGGACCCTCCTGGATAATGGGATTTAATTTTATGTTTTCAGGACCCTCCTGGATAATGGGATTTATTTTTAAGTTTTCGGGACCCTCCTGGATAATGGGATTTAATTTTAAGTTTTCGGGACCCTCCTGGATAATGGGATTTAATTTTAAGTTTTCAGGACCCTCCTGGATAATGGGATTTAGTTTTAGAATTTTCGGGACCCTCCTGGATAATGGGATTTAGTTTTAGAATTCTCGGGACCCTCCTGGATAATGGGATTTAATTTTAGAATTTTCGGGACCCTCCTGGATAATGGGATTTAGTTTTAGAATTCTCAGGACCCTCCAGGATAATGATATTTAATTTTAAAATTTTCAGGACCCTCCTGGATAATGGGATTTAGTTTTAAAATTCTCATGATCCTCGTAGATAATGGAATTTAGTTTTAGAATTCTCAGGACCCTCCTGGATAATGGGATTAATTTTAAAAGTTTTCAGGACCCTCCCGTATAATGGTATTTAGTTTTAGAATTCTCAGGACCCTCCTGGATAATGGGAATTAGTTTTAAAATTCTAAGGACCCTCCTGGATAATGGGATTTAATTTTAGAATTTTAAGGACCCTCCTGGATAATTGGATTTAGTTTTAGAATTCTCAGGACCCTCATAGATAATAGAATTTAGTTTTAGAATTTTCGGGACAATCCTGGATAATGGGATTTAGTTTTAGAATTTTCAGGAACCTCCTGGATAATGGGATTTAGTTTTAAAATTTTCAGGACCCTCCTGGATAATGGGATTTAGTTTTGGAATTTTCAGGACCATCCTAGATAATGGGATTTAATTTTAGAATTTTCAGGACCCTCATGGATAATGGGATTAATTTTAAAAAAAGTTTTCAGGACCCTCTTGGATAAAAGGATTTAGTTTTAGAATTCTCGGGACCCTCCTGGATAATGGGATTTAATTTTAAAAGTTTTCAGGACCCTCCCGTATAATGGTATTTAGTTTTTATAACTCTGAGAGCTCTGTAGGTAGCATGATCCAATTAACATTCAGATTTATGCCCGACAGAAAAATTTCTTTTGTTTTGTCTGTTTTGTTGTAATGTGAGGCACCCACCTGGATAATGAGGGAAATCATTTCAGAAATCAGTTCATGCTAGAAGTAGCAGAAGCTCGCGGCAAGAATGCGAGTCAATAATCCAAGGTGATCAACATAAGGAATTTCAATCCAGAATAGAAAAGAAAAACAAAAAAAAAAGGAAAAAAAAAGGAAAAAGAAAAAGAAAAAATGAGAAAAGGGAGGTGAGTCCAAAATGCAGAGGCCGAGACAAGAGGTGCATCGCTCAAGACATGACTAAAGTCACAAGCATTGTTTGTCCGGTTTTGATCCGAAAAGTAGAAGAAAACGAGCTAACACCCGCATCTAGCGAGCATCAAGGTTCAGATCTGAAGTCTGCATGAAGAACCATTCAAGAATCAAGATCAAGCTTCAGAAGACTTATAGATAGGAATCTTGTAACTCATAGTTGATAGGTTTAGTTAGCCTTTTTCATTTTCTGATTTTGATGTAATAACAGGACCGTGGGCTGGAACCTCGATGGCACTCGACTCGACTCTCCACCTCTGTACACTCCATCGTCTCATTCACTTCTGAACTACACGTGGCCTGATTCCTCTATAGCCGAGGATATGTAGGCAGCTCAGATACCAGAGCTCGGTCACATTCTCTTTTCTTCTAGTTGGTCTTTTAAATAAGGGTCAAAAATCATGTCTAGTCGTTCTTTGTCTGAAAATACTTTGTATTTTCAGTCAAAGAAGGGCAGCTGTAGACACGTAATTTTTGACCATCCCCGAAATTTCACCCGTTTTAGCGTAGAATAATTAATTTAGGTCTCATATAGCTATTTACACTAATTTTAACTCTTTTACATTATTTTTATCATAAAATTAAAAAATACAAAAAAATAGTTTCATATTATATATATATATATATAATTTAGTTTATATATATATATATATATATATATATATAATTTAGTTTAATTAATTAAATTAATTTTTGCATTACGTAATATATTTATCTTATTTTAAAAGTAATTTAATTAAGGCTTGGGTATTTGTTTTTAACCCAATGTTAAGGCCCAAATCCTGAGGCCCAAACACCTTACCCAACACCCCGAACCCATTTTTAACCCAGTCCAAACCCATTGACCAGCCCCAATTTCCTTTCAAATCTGAACCATCCATCACCTTAGATCCTACGGCCTAGATTTAACCCCCACACCTAAGAAACAACTCTAATCTTAAACACATAACATTAGACAAGAAGACTACCCCAGCCGCCCACTGTTCATCATCATCTTCTACAACAAGACAATAGGAGAAAAAACCCTAGGGAGACAACAACAGACCAAGTCGCCGGCCACCCCCCCTCCCCCCCGTGTCATCTACACCAGCGGCCCGCCTCCTCTCTTTTACCATTCTCCTTCACAGAACATAACAGAGAGCTGAAAACAAGAGAAACAGCCGCCCAAGCCATCTCTTCTTCATCAACAAGAGAAAAGAAAAACCCTAGCACACAAAAAAACCCCTACAGCCGCCAGCCTCCATCCCAAACCAGCCACCGTCTTCCTCACCTTGACATCCAAAACATCATAACCACCCATCGCTACCAGCCTTAACCGCCGGAGACAACAAAAAACCCTAGAGTTAACACCTTCAACCACCGCCGTCGCTCTTCTTTTTCACGACAACAGCCGCCGATGAAAACCATCAACGGACTAGCGACCAACATCTCAGCCATCTGAACGCATCATTCAAGCCAGCAAGAAATCGTCTCACCACAGACCCCCTCTAAAACCTTCTACCGGAACTAATAGCCCTAACGTCACAAACTCGCGGAAATCTAGCAGTGACCTTCATCAGAAACGCACACACACACTCGTTGAGCCAGGAAAATCATACAAAAAAAAATAAAAGAAAATATGTTCCCAAGTTATTAAGATTCAGATTTCGAAAATATAAAAAAAAAATGGATTCTGCTCTTGTTCATCTCAATTCTGAATTTTGCTTCAAAAATAGAGTCTAAGATGAGGCCGGTTTGAGTTCTGTCACTGCCTGTCGAGGTTTCCGGGCAGGTTCACATTTGCGGTATGGATTTGAAGTGCTATTGTCGAATTTTGATTCCTCTTTCATTCAAGAACAACGTTGCTGCTGCTTAAACTTGCAACGAGGCTTTTCATTAATTCAACAGTAAAAGTTGTATTGGTCCCGCTTAAGGTTCATTCCTCCCCCTGTTGTTACTCAATCCAAATTGCTATCACGTGCTAGCCTACGTTTGTTTGCACCTATGATTTAATTTGTTGCTTTGTGATTGGTTTTTGATTTCCTTTTTTAGACTCATTTGGTTTGGATCGTTGTTTGTGTTTTTAACAAAAGACAACATGTGAATTTTGATATTGTGAATACATATGGACATGTGAGTTGAGAAGGGACAGTGAGTAGTGAGCTAAATGATTAAATTGGATTAGGCAATGACGATTCTAACAGAATTGGAAGAATTGGGTTTAAGAGAGATGTCATGCTTTATTGATTTCGTTATTACAAGACTACACATGGCTAGATAAACTTTAGGATTTTTGGTTGATTTGAGGCTAGAGGTCGTTCCCGTAGTTAATTTATCCGGGGAATGCCCCGAAGAGTTTGTATATATTTTACCCGGGGAATGCGCCAAAGTACTATGTATATATTTTGGAGGCCTTGACGAGCATGGTGGAGAAGTCATAGTATAGGTTAGCTTAGGATTTTTCTTTTCTTTTCCTTTTCATTTTCTTTCATTTAGGTGGGGACGACCTCGAGCCTCATGTGTGTTTATTTGCTTTTTGTTTTGTCATTTTACCTCAACCCGAATATTTTAATAGCCAACTTGATCATGTACGCAACTGTGACTTTCACGGGACTTGGGGAGTGCCTAACACCTTCTCCCCGAGTCAAATGAACCCCCTTACCCGAATCTCTAGTGCAGACTTAGTTTTGAAGTCTAAAGTGTTTTAAAGGAAAATTATTTAAAAAACGGTGGCCTGGCACACCGAAATCAATTGTCAGGTGGCGACTCTGAGTTAATTCCTTTTAAACACACATTTTTGTCACTTTCAAATTTGAAAACTCTTTTCAAGCTTTTTTACTAAATCTTTTTATTAATTTAAGAGGGTTTGGTGGAAAGGTTTGTTTTTGATAAAAAAAGGGTGTGACAAGCCTAACCGGAGTCCATCCCGTATTTCATGTCCATATGCTCCGGAGGTACCATGGTGACCCGTCACATGTGTTGGATTTCACTTATGTTCAGCTAGACGAGGATCAGTCTTATGTTGAGGAACCAGTAGCCATTCTAGACAGGCAAGTCAGAAAGCTAAGGTCAAAGAACATCGCTTCGGTAAAGGTTCGGTGGTGGAGCCAGCCGGTCGAGGAGGCGACTTTGGGAGACCGAGCAGGATATGCGCAGCCAGTACCCTCATCTTTTCACTACTCCAGGTATGTTTTCTATGCTCGTTCGAGGACGAACGAATCTTTTAAGTGTGGGAAGATGTAACGACCCGGCCGGTCATTTTAGAAAATTTCGCCCCAATCCCCAATTTAACTGTTCCCATAAGTTCATTTCTGCTATTGTGGCTTGCCGGGAGAGTCGGTTCCGAAATTTGGAGTATTTTGGGACACTTAGTCCCTAAATGAGAGCTTTAAAGTTAGAAAATGGTCCGTAGCCGGAACCAGTGTTAAGACGACCTCGAAACGGAAATCCGATGGTTCCATTAGCTCCGTTAGGTGATTTCGGGGTTGGGAGCGCGTTCGGAATGTATTTTGGAGGTCCGTAGCTCAATTAGGCTTGAAATGCCGAAGTTTGAAATTTTGGCGAATCCGAACAATAGGTGAGATTTTGATCCGGGGGTCAGAATGGAATTCTGACAATTTCTGTAGCTTCGTTATGTGATTTTGGATATGTCCGCAAATTTTCAGGTCATTCGGACATCGTTTGGTCGGGTTTTAGATCGAATGTGTAATTCGGAAAGTTTTAAGAAATTTAGACTTGCATTCGATGTGAATTATGGGTTGTGATATTGTTAGACATGTTTTTATGATTGGAATAAGTTCGTATCATGTTTTGAAGTAGGTTGGTGGTTTTCGTTGGGATCCCGGGGGTCTCGGGTTGGGATCCCGGGGGTCCAATCGGGCTAATTCATGCATTTTGGAAATGCTGTTAACTGCTGGTGTGTGTTGCAGACGAATGCTCTATGCGATCGCAATGGGCTGATGCGATCGCATAGAAGGTTTTGAAGAGGCCAAGTATTTGTTCTATGCGATCGCGTGCATGGATATGCGATTGCATAGTTTTGGAAGGTTGTGCTCTGCGATCGCGTACAGTCCTATGCGATCGTATAGTGTATAGAGAAGGGGGTCCCAGGCCCAGCTTTTGTCCTATGCGATCGCGGAGCATGGTATGCGATCACATAGGTATATTTTTGGTGAGCATTACGATCGCATTGAGGATTATGCGATTGCATAGAGTAGTTTGGCGAGGGTCACAATTTGTTCTATGTGATCGCAACAATGTTCATGCGATCGCATAGAGTAAAAATGTCTGGCAGTGGATTTAAGTCCAGAACAGTCAACCCGCGACCCTCATTCGCAAAACGCCATTTTTGAGCTCCAAGAGAGGATTTTGAAGGGGAAACGCTGGGATATCATCGGGAGATCATCGGGGGTAAGTCTCTTGACCTTAATTCGTTAGTTTATCATGAAATCCTTGATTATTTCACTGAAAATGGAAGATTAAAGGTGGGTTTGAGCCCTAGGCCTAAAATTTAGGAAATCTTTGATTTGAATGGGCAAACGAAGTCCGATTTCGATAAATTTTATATGCACGGACTCGTATTGAGATAAGGAAGCCGAATATATAACTTTCGTGATTTTTTGATAAGCGTACCGAAAGTCGGATTTTGGCAACTTGTGGGTTTTGGTGTATTTTGAGTTGTTTTGATTGGGTAATGTACAATTGGCCTATTTTGATATGATTCTATTGATTTTTATCAGATACTACACCTGTGGAGGCCAACATTCGCGGCAAGAGAGTTGTCTCTTAGCGGTTTTGTACCTGAGTCGAGGTAAGTGGCTTGTCTAACCTCGTGTGGGGGAAAGTTTCACCCCTAGGATATTATGTGATAGCTTAAATGCCTTGTACGCGAGGTGACGGGCGTGTACATGCGCTGGTTGTTGAACACATACTTTACTTAAAATGTTCGATGAGTGATATTCCTGCTTTTAGCTGTTAATTCGATATTCTTACCCGGTAGTAGTTAGAAAAGCATGATTAAGTAGTATTTAACTGTCTAGTTGCCTAATTGTCTTACTTGAGCTTCTTGATAATTATTGGCACTATTTTTCGGTGAAGTTATAGTTAAGCATATTATATTCTCTCTGTGTATTCCTTTATTTGTTGTGTTTGTGGACTGCGGGTTCAATTCCCGGAGACCCAGGGCTGTGGGTTCGATTCCCAGAGACCCGGAGTGATATTGGTAGGGACTGCGGGTTCGATTCCCGAGATACTGAGTTATTTGTAGGGACTTTAGGTTCGATTCCCGAGATCCTGAGTTATTTGTAGGGACTGCGGGTTCGATTCCCGAGATCCAGAGTTATTGGTAGGGACTGCGGGTTCGATTCCCAAGATCCTGAGTTATTTGTAGGGACTGCGGGTTTGATTCCCGAGACCCTAAGTTATTTGTAGGGACTGCGGGTTCGATTTCTGGAGATCCTGAGTTATTGATATATTATTGAGACATGGGCTGCGGGTTCGATTCCCGGAGACCCAGGGGTACTGTTAATGGGACTGTGGGTTCAATTCCCACAGGTCCTGGACTTGCTGATTGAGTTTTATTGAGTTATTTACTTGCTGCTGGCTTAAATTGTAGACGGTTGCAGAAATCACTTTACTGTCGTCATTTCAGATTCATTATTATTAAAACTGTTTATCATTGTTATCATCATTATATTATTGTTCTCTCGGTAGGGCCCTAACCTTCCTCGTCACTACTTTATCGAGGTTAGGCTTGGCACTTACTGAGTACCGCCGTAGTGTACTCATGCTACTCTTCTGCACACTTTTTGTTGTGCAGATCCAGGTACATCAGGACATGCTTATACTAGGTGATTCAGCACCACTTTGGGAGACCTCGAGGTATGATCTGCTACGTCCGCGGATCCGGAGGCCCTCCTTCTAGTCTTATAGTATTAGTAGATGTTTTCCTTCATTTCATTGTTAGATACTCTTTACACATAGAGCCACAGTTGTATACTCTCTTTTAGTCTGTGTTGCCCGTGGGATTCCGGGTCTTGGAGGTATTTTATAAAGTGTGTTTGATGGGTGTATGTGCCAAGCGGCACGGATTACATTTCCTTTTTATACTATTTTCCGCTATTTCTTAATTAATGTTCATAAAATGGTATATTCCGCAACGTGTTAGGCTTACCTAGTCGTGGGGACTGAGTGCCGTCATGACAGGTTCACGATTGGTGAACTAGGGTCGTGAAAAAATCTAAGAAGCAGGCCACAACGACAAGGAGTTTAGCAGAATTTAAGTATAGAAGCATGGCCTTAACTGTGTTTGAGTTGATATGGTTGGTTGGAATGTTTAGAGAATTGGGAATAAAGGTTGTTACTGTAAAGCAGCTATGCAGATAGCTAATAATCCAGTGTTTCATGAACGAACAAAACATATAGAGATATCGTGAGGGAAAAGGTGCAACAAGGAGTGATACATCCAACATATGTGTCAACAGAAGAACAGGAAGCAGATTTGCTCACAAAAGGACTAGCAACTGCTCAACACTATCATTTGATGTCCAAGCTAGGTATTCTGAACATTTTCACCACACCTATCTTGTAGGGGGAGTATAGAAATTAACACGTGATTGAAGCACTTGTACAACTGTACTAGTGTGTTAGAAGTTAGTTGTAGAGGTTAGTGATAGATAGAGTAGTGAGAATCTATATATATGTGTATAGAGATGTATGTATTTTTGGCTTCTTTTTTCAGAAAGTTCGTTAAAACTGATTTTCCCTCCATTGTCTCTTCTTCTCCGATTCTCTCAACTAGCTTCTTCCACTCACCAATGGTGGATTTCTACAGAAAATCACTATCTACCTTCACAAAATAGAGCTAAGGTCTGAAATATACTACCCTTTTGCGACCCCACCTGTAAGATTACACCAAATATATTATTGTTGTTGTCGCAAACTTGCTACAAATACTTTTCTCAAATCAATTATGCATTTGAAATCTAATTTGATGTTGGTGTTATTAATACAATGTGAGACATAATCTCATAATGGTGATTTTTATATGGGGTATAAGTGGTAATGATGGTATTATGTCAGGTTTGATCCTATCCTAGGTAAATTTCATAATTTTCAAACCTCTCATATCTTTTCATCTTTCATGTCTTGTCGAGTTAAGCCAAATGAAATCAAACTAAAAGAGCATCCCCTAAAAAGTAAAATAAAGTGGGGAAAAAAAGGACTCATTTGTCGTGCTTTAATAATCACGAAGTAGTTAATCTCACTTACTCTTGATACAATCATTTTTTCAGAAGGAAAACTAAAGAGATAATAGATACTATATGTCAACAAACTTAAAAATACAGTTAATATGAGTAGATCACGCGCGAAAAACATAGAAGATGAATGAAAATTTGTATAGCATTCGTAAATGGTCCACAAATGTTGTTAAAAACTTATCGTCCTTGCTCCTCGGATTGGTGAGCTATAGAATGTGGCTGTTGCAAATACGTTCCATCTAACTTTAGCAATGATTTAATTATATCTGCTAAAGTTTTTGCAACTGAATTTATTTTTTCGAGTTATATAATTGATTGTATATATTGCTTCTATACTCACACCTCAATTATAATATGTTTGGTCAAACTTTTTTGTGGCCAAAAGAAATTTTTTCTAAAGTTAAAGTATTTGGCCAGGCAAAAATACTTTTGAGCCGAAGCATAGGTAGATCTGAGAAGCAGAAAAAAAATAGTTAATGAAAAATATTTTTGAAAAAAATATACTTAGAAGCGTTTTTTAAAAGTTTTTGGCTAGATACTAATTGCTGCTCAATAGTAATTTTAAAATTAATTCACCAAATACAAAATGTTTTTCACAAAAATATTTTTAAAAAAAATACTTTAAAAAAATATTTTACAAAATAAAGTGATGTTAGAAGCTTGGCTCCTCTTGCTTAATTATTAGACAATTTAAAGCATACAGATAGTTATTGTCATGAAAATTTATCAAATTTTCAACTCTTCCAACCGCCAAGAACAAAACGAAACCCATTAACTACACTAAATTTAAAGAATCAAAACAGTCAAAGTCATTATATAAAAATTTCCCAGCAAGATATTTTAATCCACGAAATTCAGCGAAATTGAAACAAAATTCAAAGAAAATGTAGAAATAATTGGGCCATGGCAAGAGGAGCTGGAAAGTTACCATTGCAGGAGCAGAAGTATATAGTTTTGCTCTATTTTAAATGTAGCATGTTCACCTCCCCTCGCCCCCTCCCCAAATAGGAATGAGATTCTGACCGGTTGTCATTTCTTAGATGGAATTTCATACAGAGATAAAATCACGAATTAATCATTTTTCTTGAGCCGTATTTTTTGTTATTGAAGAGTAATGCTAGAAAATAAATCCACACCTTTCATATCTTTACTGACACATAGCTAATATCAAGTGATTTATTGAACTTTACCGGACCAAACGTTACTGGACCTATCTCATCCCCGAATACAGTACATTTTTTATTTGGATTAAAGAAGTCTCCAAAAATTGAAATTGTTGCTCAGAAAATCAATTCACTCCTGAAACATGACGCACGTAGCGAACATAAGTTATTCTTAGTTTGTCCAATATTGAGCCATCAACTTATGTTGTCCATTTCTAGATATTGAGCTTGATGTGCTGCGGTGTTGTCAAACAATTCACAGCTAGATTTTGAAATTGAGTCAAATTCAAGGTCTACTTTCTTAATTAAAGTATCATTCTTTTCCATTTTTTGGTCATTCCCTTCCAATGGATGAAAATTTTCAAAAAGTGAAAGCACAGCGTTTGTTCTTACAAGCCACGACTTTCACTCTTCTCAAATATTAGTAGTATAATTTATTGATGATAAATTAGGTCACAATCCTTATAAGTTGTTGACCATCACTGCGACACTGCCTTCTAAAAGGTGGTACATTACATCCAAACGCCAAAAATTCCAGAAACAATATAGAATTATAGATACTACTCATACAATGAGCTGAAATAAAAGCAAAAAGAGGATAATTGTACACTTAAATAAGTAGCCTATTGAGTTCCTCTATACATAAAACACCTTAAGCAGAATACTGGTATCAACTGACCACCATCAACAAAAAGGACAACAAGAGGAGTACTAGATTCTTGTATGAACCTGTTAACATGAATGCTGCTGAAGGAGGGGAAATAGCAGGAGCTGGTGTGCTAATGTCAGTAGCATTTTCCTTAGCACAAGTGTATTTGCAACGACTAGGACGAACAATCCTGTATACGCCACTGCTTGCTAGGAGGTATATATCCTTATTGTTATCCTCACCAAATGAGAAAATGTAGCCCAGAGCAGGAACTGAACTTCCTGGAACCAAGGCACAATTTATCGGAGAATTCCCAGCACAAGTGAATGAAATCTCAGTTGTGTTAAATATTCCACTATTCTCAGGACTTTCAGTGCCTGCCCACATTGCACCTGCATATAAATCCGCAAACAGATACCTGCAACAATTCATGTATGTCATAACTCATAAACATAAAATAATCCGAAATTCAGGCAATACAAACAGTAACATTCGACCTGGACAAGATTGAATTAGTAGACATACCTTCCGGACATGCAAGGATCGGTCATTGACCTATAGAAGTATCCACCAGTGATTGAGGCTGACCCTTCATTCTTATTTACTTCAGAGTGATTATAACCCATGACTGGGGAAATTTGGTTTATTGAACTTATAGATGTATTTTTTGCGGGTGATTTTGGAGGTGCGAATGGATGGCCACCCTCGTACATATTCCAGCCATAGTTTCCTCCCTTGGTGATTATATCCACCTCTTCATAATGATCCTATGGGAAAAATCATACATTACCGATTAAATTCAATGCCTCACAGCCACAATGCCAACTAAGTAGACTTCTGAAGTGAGGGAATGTATGGATTTTTTTGTATATTATGTGGAGTTTGAAGGTGGACACATAAGAATTAAAGAGCATGGTATTAGATTTTAAACATACATGTCCTACGAGAACTACATGGGGAGTAAATTTATCGCAGATTACCTGTCCTACATCTGCGCACATGAAGTAAGATGGCCTTGCAGAATCAAAGCTGCAGCGCCAAGGATTTCGCATTCCTAGTGCCCATATTTCTGGCTGCAATTCTTTATCTTCAATATAAGGATTATCCTTTGGAATGGTGTAGTTTCCCCATAACCCAAGCTGGCTAATCTCTTCAGCACCTAAAACAATCATACACAAAATAAGAGGCGTCTCAGCTGAATAAAAAAAGCTTCATTTTCACAGGATTAGACACTACACGTCGATCAACAGAGAGATTTTTGGCAAGAAATTTTCGCAGCTGCAAATAAGGCAGAACAGACACAGAACCAGAAGTAAAACTTGCATCCTCCTGAAGGCATATTACTTTCAATTCACCAGTTGGCTAGTCATATTGTTTGAAAAATAAGCAGCTAGAATTTTTCCAAAGATCAGGAATGATGCATCTGTTGGCAAAGAGCTTTATCCTTTTGTACTTGGCAAAGATGACTACAAAGACAAGAGAGTGCTATTTTCTAATCAGGACTACAAAGATTTAGCCGTTTGGAATCTATTTACAGCATGCATTACGATAGCCTAGAGCAGTTGCAAGACCATCAAAGTTAGCACATGTAATGATGTAAATGGATATATAAAATATTAAGTACATATTTTAAGAGCTACAATTTCCAGGAGTACAATACTTCTCTAGAAATTGAAGCCAACTTACTCGGTGTGCTATCAACATCAAATCTCATAATTTTTCCAAGCAACGACTTCTTGTTTTGGGCAAAATTATAAGCATCTCCTGTACCTCCACCGTCACCCATCATGAAGTACAAATATCCATCTTTAGGTCCAAAAAGAATCTGGCCTCCATGATGAGATGTAAAAGGAAGTCCCATCGTGAATATTCTTCTGACTTCTTTCGCGCTAGCAGTTTTTGCCTGAAAAATAAATCAAATTATTCATGATCATTCAGAATCAAATAAAAAAGCGAAAAAAGTTTACTCCTTTAGACTGAAAAATTACCAGTGAAGGCTGGGATGCAGTCTCATTAACAGTAAATTCTGCTATAACTGATTGATATTGGCATGGCCGGGAACCACTATCAGAAGGTAGTTTCGATGGATCACAATTCACATCCGAGTTACAAGAGCATCTTCCCGCACAACCAGGCCATGTTTGCTTATCGCAATTGAAAGAAGCAAAGAAACGGCCATTCTGTGAAAATTTTGGATGAAATGCAATCCCCATCATACCAAATTGAGTGTCAAAATGAACTTCATCAGTTAGATCCAGAAAAGGATTGGTTTCATCAAGCTCTAGCACCTTTCCAGAGTCAACTTCTGGAATGGTAGCCAACCATATTTTTCCTTGCTGATTCGAGAAAAAGGCACGATTAGAGCCATCAGGATGAGCAGCCATGTCGAGGTAACTACCATTTCCTATTTTCTCGAGGCACAAACCGCCTGGAGGACTTGGAGGTTCAGTGGTATTTAAGGTAACAGGTTCTCCAGCAAAGCATACTGATCCATCAACACCAGAAGCAGCTCCTCCAAATGCATTACAGAAATCGCCTTGTGATTGCCAGAGATCTGTCAACTTGGTGGAATTGGACTTTACAGGTGTTGGAGCTTGACCTTCCAAGGAAGCAGCAAAGGGAGAATTCATTATGGATACATTTTGACACGTAGTCCATACTTTAGTGCAAAAGTCATCCGTAACTTGTCTAGTTTGCTTAGAATTTGCTGTAGTCGTGGAATTGCACAGTATAGGAAGTTGTCTAGGAGCAGAACTAGTACTAAAGAGATCTGCTGAAAATGGATCACATTTCTGCAGAAGGTGAAAAATACAGAAGCCGATGCATCAAGACTCAATAAGGAATGTAGATGCACATTTGAAATTTTATAATTTGGACAGCGGATACTTCAGTAGCATTTCTAGTCCTAGCATCTTCAATAACCAGTTACACAGCTTTCAAATAAATCAGAACAGGATCTTAGAGAGCCATCTTAAGACAGATGATTGTGGGGAACTTGAGTCTTTTGACCTCAGCAAACCAAGAGTTTCTAAATAGCACGGATTTCTGGTTTTACATGAGATAGAGCATTCAAATAATTAGCAATCTAACAAAGTATGCAAAATAATATAGGCCCTTAATACTAAATGGATATCCTAAAACATATAGAGTATTTATTTTGCGCGACTAGGAAAATAGGAAATAGTAAATATGTTCCTAACAATATATTGCAACTAAGGTCTTACTTATTTAGTCCCTTAGAGGCTTGTAAAAGCACCATGAGGCTAATACCTGTGTTAATGCAATCACAGTTCTTTAAATTTAGCTGTATCTAGAAAGATGCCTAAATTTACAGAATTCTATAGCATGGAGCACAAGCTGCAACTATATTTTTTCGCGCTCATGAGGGGTTTTAATCTACTGAAGAATAATTAACTAGATGTTCATGAATTTTAAGGCCATATTGGTGATGATTACTCAAAACAAGTGGTTACATTTAGCAAGATAATGTAAAATTACACAGATGATGGATCTTCTTACCGCGCAGAGAATAGACTTTACAAGAGAAGCACAACCAGAATCAGAAATATTCATAGCATCAAATTGGTTCTTCAATTGCTTATCATCACTGGAGCCGCAACATGAGGTTCCATTATAAGAGCAGAAAGTCAGAAGAGTCTTTTGAGGGAGAGGAGCCCCTATAAAGCATCAAGAGAATTGCAATTAGAACAAGAATAGATAACTGCAAATGGGAATTCATGACAGCACCAAAAACAGTTTTCGAAAAACTTACTTGAATCAGTACACAAAGGAAGAGAAGCAGAAGGATAAAGAAGCTGCAGAAAGTTCAACACAAGGATGATCAAGAAGTAACTGCTTCCCATGACTACTAACTGAGAAAAACAAAAGTCTAAAGCAGGTTGCAGCTATATCAGGTTGTTTTCAAGATAAGATACATTTCCAGTTCTTATGTGGAATTAGATTGATTATAGAGACAAAATATAATAATATTTTCTAATAGACTATATTCCATCTTTGCTTTAAATTTCAACACATGGTGCCTGCTGCCAACTCTCTCTATTATTAGTCCAACCTTCTAATCAAAATTCAAAAAATAATCTCCAGAACATATTGTCTCTCATTTGTTATTAAACCTGTCCTTTTTCTCATCTGTAAGGGTTTTTTGACATTTTCTTTTGTCTACTGAGGATAGACGCTCCAGTTGGGCAGTCTAAACAGTTGACTTTAAGATTGTGAAATCTTGGCATAAATACATATACTAGTACAACATATTGGGTGGTTGAGCAGAAAGAAGAAGTAACTTTAATTGAGAAAAACCAGGCTGGATGGATCTTGGTTGGTTTGGCTTCATGTCTTCTGTGTCCACATTGATTGCAACCCATATGCTGTTAGTAAAAAAATAGCCGCACTAATACATATTTATTACTTAACTATGATTAAATTATATATTCTCACTTAATTTTTTACTGCTAAAATTAAATTCCTTGATTCAGTACAAACACCGAGGAGTGCAGATAAATATTTACTCACTAAATATAGTCAAATCTTGTACTACTTAACAATACAGATCCCTAGAACAACGGTCGTTGTATATGATATGAATAGGTCCATTTTGAAAATAGTATAGAATACCCAGAAAAGACACCGTCAAAATCGGCAGAGATGGAGACTTAATACATAAATAAATAAAAAAGAAACACAGAGCTTTGTACTTCTAGATAAAGGCGTTAGGCAAGTCAATAGACATAACCTTTTTAAAAGGGGCAGTTTTTTGCTATCAAACAATTTTTCCAAATATGTACTCTGAACATGAAAATCTGCAAGTGTTTGACCAATGCAAAGGGGTGATTTTGAAGTTTAAGTGAGAACTAAGTTGGGGTTTAGACATAACAATTGTAAAATTACAAAACATGGTGAAATTATTCTTTAAGTAAAAATGGTATTTAAAATTTAGAGTTGTGTTTGGACATAAATATAATTTTAGGTTGTTTTTAAGTATTATGAGTAATTTAAGTGAAAATTTTGAAAAATAACTTTTTGTAGTTTTTTAAATATTCAGAAATTTCCAAAATAAGCTTGCATTATATGAACTCTAACAGTGTATTTTTATTATTCAAGGGACTTGTTCAAGCTGTATCTGAATTGATGCCTAATATTGAGCATAGAATGCGTGCAAGACATATATAGAACAACCGGAAGAAAACCTGAAGTGGTAAGGAAAGAAAGAAGAAATTCTATGGTTGCGAGAGCTTTATTTGAAGCATTTATGAAGGTTAAACTAGATGTGTTGGCAGAACTAGGTAAGATAATAAAAGACTTGCTTTGATATCCCAAACAGTTATGGTGCAAGGATTCTTTTAAAGACTGTAGTAACTGTGATATTGTGGAAAAAAATATGCGTGAGACCTTTAACAGTTGGATACTTACTTCTAGGAACAAGTGAATCATAATTATGTTGATAGAGATCAGAGTGAAGGTAACAGAGAGGATGACTAATATAAGAGAATTGGCTACAAAGTGAAATTCTGATATATCTCCTATGAAAATGGGATACATTGAAGAGCAATCTATAAGAGCCACCAAACATGAATATAAATGGAATGAGGACACTGGATTTAAGATCCAAGATAGAATTTACAAACATAACTGATTTTGTAAAGAAAGAGTGTACATGTAGAATGTGGCAGTTGAAAGGCATACTCTGCTCCCATATAGTTAGTGCAATTTTTTTAAAAGGCATGACACTGCTCACTATGTTGAGAATGGGTATAAGAAGGAAAACATACCTCAAAGCATTCAATCGTTACGTTCAAACTTTGTCCAACATGAAAATGTGGCCTTCAACTCAAAACCCCAAAGTTGAGCCTCCTATAATTACTAAGATGCCTTGTAGACCTAAAAACATAGAAGGAAGGCTCAAGATAAACCTACAAAGAAATTTGGTAAGAGATCAAGGAAGGGGACACCAATGAAATGTTCTCATTGAAAGACAATAGGGCATAACAAGAAAGGCTATGTAATCCCTGTAAGAAACAAATACTCCTTATATTTTAAGTATTTTTTAGTTTTTTGGTGTATTTTTTATATTTTGGGTATTTTAGGAAGGACAAAGTTCTAACTAGTGGTGTTGGAATTAGTACTACAAATGCCCAAGCTACTACAACTGCATCACGAGGTCATTCTGCTACTATTGCTAGTGGTGGATCTGCAGCACAACAATCTAGTACTACTGCTACAACTAGATCCGCAACACAAAGAAATGCAGGAACTACTACTGATTGTGGATCAGGAACACAACAATTCAGAATTACAGAAGAAAGATCAAGGACTCCTCAACAAAGTTTTAGAATTTTAGGTGGAATGCTTAGAACTGCTCGATTTGGAATACTGTTTGGTGAATCAGGAACTGTCATAAAGAGGGTAAGTATGTGAAATTTTGTATAATTATTGTGCCTAATTACTATACTAAGTTTTAAAATTATATTTTTATTTGAAAGTAGTTTGGGTTATGGGACAGAGTCACCCATGATCCTAGGCAAATAACTGATGCTAGCCAGATTAATATTGACTTGGATACAGAGCACCTGGACTAAGGTAGAAATGAACAAATGCGGTAACATAAAGGCAGCTTCAACAACATGCTAGAAGGAGACAAACTCAGGTTGATTACTCAGGCAACACTAAGCCAATCTGAAGCTCTTTCTTCAACTCAACCGAACTTGAGCCAACCTCAGTCCAACTTCAATTAGTCTCAACCATATTTATTTGAAGAAATATTTATTTTTGTGAAAGTTTAAGTCTGTTAGTATAAGAATTTATTTGTAGGTTATTTTGTCAAAGATTTAGTGTGAAATATTCAGAACTTAGTTAATGTTATTTTGGTTTGGTTTAGGCACAATAATAAACTGGTTTCTGCTAGTGTACAAATTTGATGGCCTACTTTCATCTATGATTGTTATGAACTTGTCTAATATATATTCAGATGTTAATGCCAAACATTACTTTTTATTAGAACAAAATACTTAATACACTTAACATTGTCTTTGTTTGTTAAGAATAAACATACAATACAAAGATCCTAAGCTAAGAATAACACTACAAAGAGAAGTAAAACAACAACAAACACAATTACATATCGTTTTCCCCTATTTCTTTGCTGCTCATTGACGTGAATTCTTGATAGCAGTTCCAAAATTACTTGTTTGTAATGATCTGGAAGAGGTGGGTCAACCCACCCAAAAAGATTACAGCAACTACTTGTACCATACTTATTTGAGCATTCTAACAACCTCCTACATGGATTGGTGGCCTTCCAGGTTATGCACACAACAACGTAAACTCCACAATGACAAAATACATAACTTTTCATTGCATGGCCTGAAGAATAAAATATCGATCCAAAGAAGAAAAAATTGACTTGAATCTGTAAAAAAATTAAATAAAAGAAGTGATACAGAGCTTGTATACGTCAATAATGAAGGTTGCAGGCCAAAGGAGGAGGAAGACGCCCTCTAATTAGGTGGGCCCTTGGGTTTATTACCGCTGGGCGTCGAAAAAAAGTCCACTCACGTTCCTGCCACGCTTGAGTTACACGCACAACATCTGACTAGGAATAACTGATGCAACATAGATCGAGTCAATGGTCGGAGGTATTTATTAGTTCACTTATGCACAACTTAAAGTGTTCATGTGGGAATTTTAAAAATTTATTTACCGGCATGACAATCAGGTACAAGTTTAAGTGATTAGAAGATCATTTTTCCTTTTATTAAAAGAGAAACATTTTACGGGCCTAGGTATAGGGTAGCCATTAGAAAATTCAATTATAAATGGCGCGATATGTGATGTTTGCTTTATTAAACTAAACTTTAAATTTTATTTTGATATTTTCTTCTAGCACCACTATTTTAAATATATAAATAATTATACTAATATCTTAAATTTTTTGTTACCCCTTTAAATATGGTCAAAAGTTTAATTTTGAGGAAGCTCTGAAGTGAAAGTTGACTTTATTCTCATATCTTGTTTCGTCCTTGCTTATAGCGTCTATTAAGTACCCCTTCGGTCCAAAATAAATGATTGTTGGGATGTTTTCACACATATTTAAGAAATTTACCTTTTAACATTAATTAGTAATAAAATTGACCATTTTAACCTTACTATCTCACATAAACACTCCTAACATATATTCCAATATTATTTATTCCGAGGACAATGTAGGAAAAACATCATTAAGTCATTCTTGAAATCCGAAAAATTACTTATTTTGGACAAAAAAAAAACAAAAAATAACTTATTTTGAACCGGAGGGAGTACTAGGAAGCGAGTGGCTAATAAAGCTTGTTATCCCGAATCTGTGATAGTAAACTTCTTTCATGTTTTTCAAAAACCTTATCCAATGTACATTTAATGTAACGCATTCTAAGTTGTTACTCCTTTTGATCCAGATAAGTAACTTTTTTGGGTGTCACAAACTAAAAAATTTATTTTTTAGTATTAATTAACAATAGAATTAATTATATTAATTTTTACTATCTCACATAAACACTCATAACACATATTCCAACATTATTTATTCCATGGATAATATAAAAAATAATAATTAATTCATTCTTAAAATCTGAAAAGTCACCACAAGAAAAAGTAACTTATTTTGGAATAATATCTTAGTAGAAAAAAAATACTATGTAATTTTTATTTGAGAGTTGTGGTCTAGTATGCTTCTTTGCAATAGTTTAATCTTAATTTCCATCTGTCAATAATGTCGGCTCCTGTTGGAGGAATCCGACATGCTCCAATAATTAAAAATTTGAAAGTTATTTATATTTCTTTCTTCAGTATGTTATTCATGACCTAATTCAAGTTAAATTTCTCCATGATTTAATAAAAAAAATAGAATTAATTTCTCCATGATCGCCTACCGTTAAGCTGTTTGGTTTAAGTGTAAAGGATAAAATATAAAATTGGTCTGTCAATCAAAACTAATTACATACACTAGCAAATTTTTTTTTTATATATATATATATATATATATATATATATATATATATATATATATATATATATATTGTTGACTATTTTTTGGAAACGGCTACAACAAGAACAACAATAATAATGTACCCCGCATATTATATTGCACAATCATTAAACACGATCGAGTGCGGGTAACTATTTACCTTCACTGCACTCTTATATATCTAGTGTAAAATCTCATTCGCTAAGGCCATGCAGACGATTCCTTCTTTTTCTAATGTTTTCTCTTTCTTTCCCAAAATATTTCTGCAAGTTGGTTTTAGCATTCAAAAATGTAACTATGAACAAATCTTCATTGAAGCATGTTTATTTTGCTGTTTTGGGTGTTGGAAAGAAATGGAAAAGAAAAGATTTCTTTCTAGCAAACAGAGGAAAATAAAAATAAATAAAAAATAAATTTTATTCGTCTTAGATAAAGTCAGCTTACTTTTCTGCGGTTTTGGCTCACCTCCTGTAGGTGATCTCTCCAGTTCCTCTAATGCCACTATATATAGTTTACACGTGTTCATTAAATAATTTTTGGGCCGAGATTTATTTTGTTTTTAACTATGGTTACCAACTGTTGGCTCTCATCTCTTCCCTCTTTTCTTTCACGGCCATAGCAGGAAACCTTCCCTCGCTCTCGTTCCCAATTATCTCAAGAAAATAGAGCAAGTAAATACAAACCTATTTATAATTTTATATTAGCCAAATAATTGAAAAACTACAATTTCATCTTATCTTATACGGGAAGAATCTCAACAGAAAAATGTTGAAACTTAGAGAATATTCTCAGTTGAAGATTACAGGTATAAATGTGAAATAAGAGAAAAAGAAAACACAAGAAAAACATAGTTGATCTCATAAGCGAAACACAACTTCTGTCCCCTTTTCCATTATTCTCAATCTTAAGGTGTTTTAGTTGGCCTTTATAGTTTAAAAATATCCTAAAGTTAAGCAAATTTCTTTCCTGGAGACTACAACAAAGCTTTGTGGCAATATTTTGAAGGCATTGGACAAGTGTCTTAGCTAGAAGGGTATGCCAAGTGGCAAACTTGATCAGTCACTTTCTTATCATGCATGCACATCAAATTTACATGCAACTACAATTAGAAATAGCCATCATTTGGCTGCACAACCATCATCTCATTAGAAGTGCTTTTTTACTTAGCCTTCTTCTCTTTCCCTCATAGCTTCTCTTATTTCCATTTTTTTTTTATTAATTTTCTTTGTCCTATTCTCTTTTTCAATCTTGTTGGATTACTGTAATATAAATATTTTGCTGATTCCTACATCTTCTAAATAAAATATAGGTAAACTTGTTTAATTTTGGAGAAACATTTTACAATGCTAAAATAATTTCTTAGGATAATGCCCAACACGACTCAAGCTAATTCATGTATCTAGTTACAAAAAATATTGAAATAATGTTATTGAAATTCTTGCCCTTAATTACTACAAGCTTGTCCATCACCATTGCCGCCATAACCAAGCTTTAAAATAGTCCAATGCTTCTCATTCCTTGGATTTTTTAAATTTTATAACCAAGTGCATCTTTTTGATTTTGCTCCTCTTTTTATTGAAAGACTTGGGATAAAATGTGTTTTATTTTTGTAATGGTGTGAAAATGATGATTTCGTATTAGCAATTTTTACTTTTTGGAGGAATTGGATAGGTAAGGAATATTCTTACTTGCCCTCACAGGGAAAGGCGGAAGTGAGAGGGCAATGATAATTGGTAACCATAGTTAATACTAATTGGTTAACAAGATAAATCTCGTCCCAAAAATTGTTGAATGGACACGTGTAAACTATACAGAGTGGCATTGGAGGGACTGGAGAGATCACTTTGCAACTATTAATTGAGCTGATCTTCAGTATTAATGAGATAATTAAAGATATTGAATGAAAAAAAAAATATGAAAAAGAATGATTGCATTCGCTATTTGTTGGGTACTTATTAATGATAAAAAGTTGCATATCCCATTACACAAGATTCCACAAAAGCAGCATCATGGAAGAAAATAGAAGAGCAAAGAGTTTTGCACTCTCGCATAATTTTCCAGACAAGGAAACAGGAGGAGAAGGTGGTGGTTTACTAGCTACAGTTCTTTCTTTGGGACAATGATAATTACATCTGCTTGGACGTGCAACTCTGTAGACACCGGTGGTTGTCAGTACATAAATGTCTTTTTTATTGTCTTCCCCTAAGGATGCAACGTATCCTATAGCAGGAACAACATCTTTTGCTATTGATTCACAATGTATTGGAGAATCATGGGCGCACCTGTATGGAATTTTTGAACTAGTGAAATTTCTACTATTTTCAGGATTTTCAGTACCTGACCATATTCCATCTGGATATAAGTCTATGTACAAGTACCTGAAGGTTTGATACAAAATCAGGCTGAGCCAATTAATGAAACAGTATCCATCTAATGAGTTTCAAATGTGTAGCAAATAAAGAGATGCAAACCTTCCATACAGACAGGGATCAGTGTGAGACCTATAGAAGTAGCCACCAGTTATGGACGCCGAACCAATATTCTTATCAGCTTCAGAGTGATTATACCCCATGACTGGGAATATGAGACTATTGGAGCTAGAACAAGTGCTTCCTTTTGTGGCATTGCATGGTTTGTAGGGATACAGGCCTTCGTAGATGGTCCACCCATAGTTTCCACCCTTTGTTATCATGTCTATCTCTTCGTACTGATCCTGTAAGATAAAGGAAGGGAGATCGTGACTTCAATAGGCACAGATAATGTTGGATCACGCACAGGCTAACAATCGATCACTGGTTTTAAGAGTTTCAATTAAGAACAACATCAGATTAAGAAGTGAAGCCAATGCCTTCTGGTGAAGAATTAATTTACGCACATGTTGAAAAATCTCGTCTAGCTTGAAGGTAACTGAATATCAGCATATGTGGTTTCTTGTAAAGAATACTGGATAAAAATATTCACATGCATATATATGCAGCAGGATAAAGATCTTGTTCCAAGAAACTGACTGAATGTCCCTAATCTGTTTATTTTTGTTTGTTTGTTAAAATTTATCAAAATTTCCCCGAACTACTATAATCATATAAGTAATGACTATGCTTGTAATAGATAGTGAATTTCCTAACCTGTCCAGCATCTCCACATAGGAAGTAGGAAGGTCTATCTGAATCGAAACTACAACGCCAAGGATTTCTAAGACCCAACGCCCAGATTTCAGGCGCTAATTGCTTGTCATTTTTGTATGGATTATCTCTTGGTATTGAGTAGTTTCCCCAAAGCCCTTGCTCTTGCACTTCCTTTCCTGTTAGCCCTAAAAAGGAAAATTATTGAAGCGTTCAGCTATTATGATTCAAGAAATATGCAGTCTCATCACATAACAAGTTTACGCAATCAACAATTTGATCAGCATACTTTTATCCACATCAATTCTCAAAATCTTTCCGAGCAATGATCTCTTGTTTTGTGCAAAATTGTAAGGATCCCCTCGATGTGTACCAATTCCAGTCATTACATACAAAAACTCATCTGCAGGGCCAAAGAGAATCTGGCCTCCATGAACTCCCTTATCCGGAAGTCCCATTGTCAATATCCTCCTCACTTCTAATGGACTAGCAACTTCAGCCTGTCAGCAATATGATCAAAGTAGGATATTAAGGGAACTTCAATCCAGAAAATCCGTAAATTCATATAGCGATAAGGAAAGCGTGGAGGCATACCAAGGAATGTGTTGATGCAGTACCATTTGCTGTGAACTCTGCTACTATAGTATGATACTGACATGGCTCAATGCCACTCTCAACTGGAAGCTTTGCTGGATCACAATTTACTTCTGAGTTACATGAGCATCTGCCTGAACATCCTGAGTGTTGCAACTTATCACAATTGTATGAAACGAAGAAACGACCATTATTCACAAAATTAGGATGGAATTCCATTCCCAATACCCCATATTGATTACCAAAAAGCACTTGATCAGTTATATCTAGAAAGGGCTTGGATTCATCAAGCTCCAATACTCCATTAGATTCACCCTCGGGAACATTGGCAATCCATACTTTACCTTGTTGATTCCACAAAAAGACACGGTTAGAGCCATCAGGGTGTGGAACCATGCCTATGTAAGATCCATTTCCAATTTTTTCAATGCAAACACCATTAGGGGCTTGATTTTGAGCTTCGCGAATACCAAATGATTGAGCACCATTTATTAAATCCTATAAGTTAATTTCAAGACAGAGAACAACTCAATGAGAGAAAAAGTTTTCAAGACGAAATGTAGATATTGAAACTCAGCAAAGCATTAAGACTCTTACTGAACAGAACTCGCGATCAGAGATATTCACTGCTGCGAATTCCTTCTCCAATCTTAAGTCCTCTGGAGTAACAGCGTTACATCAAGTATTTCGAGTAATAAGAGAATATCAGTTTCATATCTAATGTGCCCCTAGCAAGGTCAATGTCCAATAAGTAGAAAAGAAAAAAATGGAAGAGAAAAGTAAGACAGGCAACTGCAACCTATACATAAAAAGAGTGATGATAGAGCCTTACTTAACTTATCAGTGCACAAAGTGTAGGATGATAAAAAACCATAGAGTAATGAGAGATTCAGGAGAAAAACAGTGCCCATAGAAACCATAGCACTAATGACAAAGGATGGAAATCCAATTTATAATATATGCCTTTTTATAGGAATGGAAGAACAACACAGAAGAACTCTTGGATGATATGTGATGCCTTTTTGATCTGAATCTTGTCAATACATATATTATGGCTGTAGAAAGCCTGTATAAATTATTAGGATAATGTAATTACTACATTTTGGAAGGGAGCCTTGGCGTAACATGCTAACGTTGCTGCTTTGTGACCAGGCCCGTGCAAATAGTCTTTTGCAAAAATAGATAGACCCGTGCATAACGGAAGCTTAGTGCAGCAAGGCTGCTGCTTTTTTTTCTTTTTCTTTTTTGTTTGTTTGTAATTACTGCGTATCATTGGGTTAATCTCAGTGCACACGCCGATCTCAATGCTATTTGAATAACATAAATATTTGTTGATGCATGGGGAGCCAAAACCTTTGCGTCCCAGTATTTGTATCCCGTTGATCTAAGGTTGATTACCTACAGGAGTTTCTTTTGTTGGTACACCTTATTACCAGAAAATTAAAAATTGGAATACTCAAATCACAGAAATAGAGAAAAGCACAAGAACTAGTTTATTGGCTCTTTGTCTGCTAGGCGTAGAGACAAAAGACTAGTAATACATAGTTAAAGTAAGGTTCAAGCAACTAAACAAGCATCACTTAACCAGGGCCGATTTATTGGAACTAGAAAGCATTGTTACTAAACACGTAGTAGTCCACTATAAAACAACAACAACAACAATCAAGTATAATCCTCTATGTACACAGACCTTACCCTTACTCGAGAGGCAGAGAGACTGTTTTCGGGAGACCCTCGACTCAAAAAAGCAATGTACGCAGACCTTACCCTTACTCGAGAGGCAGAGAGAGAGGCAGAGAGACTGTTTTCGGGAGACCCTCGACTCAAAAAAGCAACAATAGACGATATATTAGTACTATCAATAGACTCATAATAAAATAACATAACATACATAACATAAAATAACAATAACAACAATATAAAAATATAGGAAATACGAAAAGAAAAAGAAAAGGAAGAAGAAAGAGAAAAGAAAAGGATGAAATTGGAAGGTATACTAATATCCAACAGATAAAACCCTACATGATTAGCTAATCAATAGCCTCCTAAGACTAACTCCTACCGGCCTGGTTAGTCTTACTCTAATGCACTGTGAAAATATCCACAACTTACCCCTAACCTACAACCTTAATGTTCGACCTCGAATTTCCCTTGAGTAATCGTAAGTCGCGCCATGTCTTGCATGCATGATCATCTCTCCCTAATACTTCTTTGGTCTCCCTCTACCTCTCCTCGTGCCCACCACATTCAGTCGCTCACACCTTCTCACCGGTGCATGTGTGCCCCTCCTCTAAATGTGCCCGAACCATCTGAGTCTTGCTTCCGCATCTTGTCCTTTATGGGTGTCATGCCCACCTTCTCTCGAATATCTTCATTCCTGATCTTATCCATCATTGTATGCCCGCACATCTATCCCAACATACTCATTTCTGCTATTTTCATCTTCTAGATGTATGAGTTCTTAACCGGCCAACACTCGGTCTCATATGGCATGAAAGGCCTAACAATTGCTACCTTTCATGAAATTGGAATTTAAAGAAGAATCACTTCGAGACTCCTGAATCCTGATTTCGATTTTTAAGGTTATTTTGTAAGATAGACATCAGACAAATTAATGATGAGGTTTCTATTTGGGGATAAAGTTAGTCTCATAAAATAAAATAAAAACAACTAAGTATAGAATATTCCTTAAGAGTATGAATAGTACAACCTCACCCCCAAGTAAAGCCCAAACTCAAGCAAGAACCAATTCAAACAAGAGGGTGAAAACCAAATTATTGCCAGTAACAAACTGAGTTATCCGACGCCAAAAACAAGACGGCATCAGCCACATAATAAGTTTTACACTATTACTGGATTTTAAACCAATTGAGTATCATTTATTAAAATAATTATCTATAATTATTTAATAAGTGATTTAGTTATATAAATATATTTTGTAGGTAGTTAGTAAAAATTTAAACTCCTAGGTTGGTTGAACGAATTGACTACCTCTTTCCACGTTTGCCTCCATGGCACTAATCTCTCTCATGGTTTGAGATATTATACTTACCTCCCTTATTTTAATTTTCTTGTAATAATACTTAATTTAAATGACAACTTTAGAACTTTCCTACCGTACCCTTTGTAGTGCAATTGTTGATACTATGTTTTTCAACATATAAAATGCCCCTTCAAATGTTCTCTCTATTACATAGTTGGTGCAAAGATAATGAAAATCCTTACCAATGATAAGGCAAAATGGAAATATTTAATCTTTTTCTTTATGCTCGGATTTTAAATAAAGTGGAAACATCAATGGTTATAATAGACTTGAACGTAATATTATATGTAATAAGTATTACCTTAATCTCAGTTTATCAATGAAATAATTATTTAATTTCATGAAGCACTGCTAACCTAACAATAAATCTCTTAATGCCACATGTTTACATAATCATAACAAAAGTATTTACCTCGAAAATGCGAGTAATAATTAAATTTAATTTATGATTTTAGAGATATGTGATTATTCAATACCAATTAATAATCAAGAAGTATGAAGTATAAATGGAAGAAATAAGTGAATCAAACCAGTGTTACTTAAACAGTATCGACCTCGAGCTTAGTGACCTCGAGATGAACTAAGAACAATAAAGTTAAAGGTCAATTCTGATAAACAATGAGCGAACGTAGACAGTATATATTCCTTTGCCAATGATTAGATGATTATTACAAATGATTAGGGTCCCCTTTTATATAATGGGGGAAACCTCAATAAGGTACATTTTCATTTACAGTAAAAAATCTTATTAGGACAACTGTATAACCGCCTAGTACGAATTTGTACTGATTCATACAAATCTATTCCAGAATTTATGCCATGATCTTGGGGACATGGCGAGAATCTTGTCCTTCTGGGCACTGTTACGGAGCCGGTCGTGCTTGGCACTGATGTTCCCCGCGTACTTCGACCTTCGGCATTGCATTCTGTCTTCGAGCTCAAGTCTGGTCAGTCAAGCTCAAACTCGACCTTACTCGTACTCGATCTTAAAGCAACACATCGAGCCCGGGAAATCAGACATACCTAACTTCGACTATATACAGATAGTCCCCGCATTTCGTAGAATACGATGATAAGAAATGGTTCGAACATCGATTCTCCGGAATCTCTTATGATGATGTCATTCCCATGATGTAGGCATTCAAACTGACTGAAACGTCCTGTTGGTCCGCTTCCCCAAAATATTAGATGTACGCCAGTAATGGTCGGCCACTAACACCGCCGAACCATCGCCTCTCATATGTAAATATGGGGTTCCTTCTTTGAACTAAAAACTTTAAATCTTCATTGTATTTATTCTGCTCACTTTTTCCCTTCATCTCCTTCATCTCCTTCTTAACTTTTTACTTCAGTCTCTGGTAAAATTCAAGCTCCCGTAAAACACCATGCTATGCTACTGCTTGTATTCCTTAGCTTGAACCTATGGCTTAAACTTCCAAAATAGTTCCTCAAAAAGAGAAAGCATTGCCTTCTTCTACTTCCCGATCGGCCAAGCTGGTGTCGCCGCCGGCTCTTCACGAAATCACCCCGGTCCTTGTGTGATAAAGAAGGATTTTAATATAGAAAATCCTCCCAATATCCTAGGCCGATGCGAACATGTATCTCGATACATTAGTTAGATATCGAAGAAGTACCTCAAAACCATGAAGAAGGACCGCGAATGGGGAGACGAGGTCGTGGTTAAGATCCCAAGCCCCGAGGAAAGCATCACTACCTATGTGAAGGGGTTTTTAAGTGTTTACACTTGCCCCTTCACACTAGATCCTCTTGATCTACTGATAGATTTTTGCAAACGGTACGAGGTTATCCTCTGCCAAATCCATCCTTCCTTTTGGCGCATCGTGATCATGCCGCGCCATTTTTCGGTAAGGACGAGGGATTGCAATTTACCATTAACCATATCATTCGGCTATATCGGTCCAAACTATTTCGAAAGCTCATCAAAATGCAACATCGAACAAAGAAGGCATTCTTTACTAGTAACAATAAAGACAAAGATCGAGGTTGGATGAGCTAGTTTATCAGAGTGTGGACTTCTAATGTCATCCCTAGGGAAAACATATTGTTCCCAGAAAGTTGCGCTTGATTGCAGGTTTGAGCGACAAGATGACAAATGTCAAAAATCGGCTCAAAACTGAGTGAAACCTGCCAAGTGTCAAAAGACCAAGTGAAGTGGGGACAAGAGGACCTAGCGCGGACCGCCCTGTTTTGCTGTGCGAACGCGCTAGGAGATTCAGAGAGTACATATTTTAAGGGCACCCTGTGCGATCCACTCTCATCTTTATGCGGTCCGCGCTTGTGCAGATTCAAAGACAAAAAATTCAAGGCAAATCCCACGCGACCGTGCTACAAAATAGTGCGGTCCGCGTATATAAGATTCAGAGAGATGATATTTTTCCCAAGTCCTTCCACACGGCCACGTCCCATTTATGCGCGGTCCGCGCCCATCAGGCAGCGCGA
>JASVEL010004925.1:0-44883 GCA_032618575.1 Nicotiana noctiflora
TGAGTTGCATGCTATGTGTGTGTGAGATTTTACTTACATTATGTGTTTTACATGATACCTAGAACTTGCCCTGTGTGTTTGCAAAGCGAAATAGAAGTTGTTTGGTTGTAGAGAGGATAGAGGCATTTCTTTGTGTAACCCCATAAATCAATAGACATGAATTCACCCGTAGATAATATCCTAGTTAACCCCTTTGAGCTTAAAGCATATTCTTTGATAACCCTTGAATGTTCATGAAAAATCAAATTATTATATTGTTCTACGATACCTCCTAAAAGCACTTGTATTTTAATGAATATGCAAAATTCTAAGTGTGGGGTGAAGGATAATTGAAAAAATGAAAATCAAGAATGAATGGTAGAAAATAGTGAACTGGCCAAAATAATGTAAATGTGTTGCAAAGCAATGAGAAAAAAAAAATGAAAATAAAAAGAAATTTTGAGAAAGAGATATATCAATGTATATATGAAAATTAGAAAGGTCACTACACCAACAAAAGAAAGTGGGGATTCAAAGTAAATAAAGGTGAAGGAATGTTTAGGGGAGACATAAGGAAGAAAACGAAAAGGGAAGTTGTGAAAAAGAGAAGAAAAATGCTTAGGGAGGTTAGCCACTATAACCAAAAGTATCCTACCCATCCCGTAGCCAACATTACAACCCTTAAAGACCTCTTGATCTATGATTGAATAACTTGATTAGTGGAGTATTACACTAGGGGCAAGCCTATGGTGTGTCTGTATACATATGAATGTTCTTTGTTGAGAGTGAGTGAATTTTTCTGATATTTATAAGTTCCATGTTCTAAATTATTTATGTATGGGAACGTCTCCCAATAAACTATGTGAGGGTGTGTAACTCAAGAGGAAGAAGGTAAATTTGCAAGTTTTTGGTAATAATTTGAGTAAGCAATAATGTGTTGGCATGAGAGTTTACGGTTAGGTAAAGATTGTGCATATCTTAGGTTAATCATGAAAAATAGTTTTTGTGACATAATTTGGGAGAGACATAAATAAAATTGGCCTAAAGTCTGATTAAGGTTGCTCGAGGACGAGCAAAGGTTTAAGTGTGGTGTATTGATAATAGGTGAATTTGACTATATTTATGCCCTAAGTAATCACGCTTTATTGTTGTTTTGATATTGTTTATGATAACAAAATGCTTTTATTAGTGTTCTTAGTGTGTTATAGGTACACATGAGCTAATGAAGACTAAAAGAGCAAGTTTTGGAGTCAAAAGATGGTGAAAAGGCCAAAGTGTGGTACACGTCAAGAACTTATGTTGAAAATAGCCGGGAAGGTGTGATTACGAGATATATGGATGTTATGGAATGAATTTAAGTGATTTGGAGCTTTTAAGACTGAGTAAAATCTCAAGGAATTAAGCCGGGATTGTGTTCGGGGGTCAAATTTGATAGTGTAGTACAAGCGAAGAATGGATGAGGCATATTGCGCACTGTCTAGTAAATTGGACATATCCTTTCGCTCAGAACTTCATTTTGGCTCCATAATATATGGTTGGAAATCCAACTCAAAGGGTTACAACTTTCATGTTTTGAGGTTTTCCAAATTCCCAACGGAACAGGGTGAAAAACCGCGTTTTACCCGCGACCGCGGTGGAACCGCGGAAAAACAGGCCTGCAGAAGATTTTTGAAGATTCAGAGAACTGTTCTGTCCGCGGTTCGTCCGCGACCGCGGAAGAACCGCGGAAGGAACCGCAAATATTAGTCCTAGTTTTGTACAAGTTCAGTTTTTAAGCCCTAAAACCTCTATATAAACCCCTAGTTCGCCCAATAGAGGCAAGTTGTCTATTTTTCACTACTTTTGCAAGATAATTAGTAAGAGAGAATCCTCTCAACTCATTCCTTTATTTTATATCAAGTATTTATTTATGAATTCAATTATTATTCTTGTTTCTTTGAGCATGAGTAGCTAAATCCTTTTCTAAGGTTTTGATGGAACCTATTGGGTGATGAACTTATCGTTTATGTGATTACAAATTGTTAATTAGATTTCTATTTGTTAACCTTTGTTCTTGTTGTAGTTAATTGGTAGAACTCCCAATTAGCGGTGCCTATTTAGTGTGCATAACTTGGAAAAGAGTGCATATTTAGGTTTATTGTTGAACAACACCACACCTAGGTTATTGGAGGAATCTATAACTTTAGGCGTAAAGATGGGGTTAGGAATAACGAAGTCTTGGGTGCAATCTTAAGCGAACTATTCAGATTAAAGCTAGCTAGGATAGCTCGGGAGAGTGCACTAGTAAATTATTATAATTGCTCAGGAGAGGATTAGGGTACAAATAGCGTTCATGATTGATAGAATATATTAACAATTTGTATAAGCATAACGATAAGGGATTCCATCAATAGGGGAAATCAATACCTTAGTCTTTCTCCATATTATTTTACCAACATTCAATTCTTTCTTTTAAGACTTTTAATTATTGCAAAGTAGTGGTTTGAAAATCATACAAAATATACTCAAAAGTTTGGAAACTTGATTCAGAACTACTCTTGGGTTGTGAAAGTTGTAATTGGTAGGCTAATTCCCTGTGGGATCGATCTTGGACTTATTAGACCAGGTTATATTGACTGCGACCGTTGCTTGGACGTAAATCATAATGTATTCCCAAACCCTTGACCTTTTGATTGAAAATACTTATTCTATGGTTTAGTACTATTATTTTTCATCACCCTACCCCTCTCAATTCTCCACTCATTTTTAAATTTTTGTTCCTGCACTTCCAATATACTCTTAGACTTAGGTTCTGCCCCTCCTGTATGAGCCTTGCCTTGGGAACTATGAACTCCCTCTGATCTTGGACACATAAAAGACTGGCCCTTCCACACTACACTCATCTCTATTTGGGTCTACTAACTTAGGTGTGAGCAATGCCCAAGTTCCCTTGAGATCCTTAGGGAACTTGACACACCTAGGTCTAAGAAAGGTGTGACGACCCAAAGGGTCATCACCTATTTTCCCCACTTGTTTCTCGCTTCTGAGGCCTTGAAAACCTCAATTTATGTTGCCTCGATTTATGTGCATAATCCGGGCATGTAGCCGGAAAGATTTTGTGCTAGAATATGTGAATTCAATGAAAATTTTAAATAAAATTGATATTAATATTAGTATAGTTGACTTCGGTCAACATTTTTGGTAAACGGACCCGGACCCGAGATCGGACGATCCCGGAAGGTCCATAGGAAAATATGGGACTCGGGCATGCGTCCGGAGTCGAATTCTGAGGCCTAGAGCCCAAGATATGAATTTTTTTGTTAAATTATTTTTGCTGAAATTATTAATTGAAAATGGATTAAACGACCATGGTATCGGGCTCGTATTTTGGTTTCGATGCCCGATGCAAGTCTTAAATATTATATAAGTGCTTTCTGCAAAGTTTGGTGACATTTGGATGTCGTTTGATGTGTTTTGAACCTTGAGTTCCAAATTTGAAAGATTATGAAGTTAAAGGAAAATAATCATGAACTTGAGGCTTGATTCGATGAAAATGATGTAATATTGGTGATTTGATCGCACGAGCAAGTTTGTAACACGTTTTTGAAGTTGTGTTCATGTTTTGTTGTTTGGAGCCCGAGGGCTCAGGTAAAGATTTGATAGGCCGTTGGAGCAAATTCTGAAAAATAACACAGCTGGTGTTTTCACTCAGCTGGTATCTTCACAATTGCGAAGAATTTCTCGCAATTGCGAGAAGACTCAACCTTGGCCTTGGTTCGCAAATGCGAACCAATCTTCGGAAATGCGAAGATGGCAGGAAAATACCCAGGCTCGCAAATGCGAGAAGAATATCGCGATTGCGATGAACTCAGAAATCACCCTAAGCTCGCAAATGCGAAGGAAGTCTCGCAAATGCGAGGGCAACAGTCCCAAACCTGCTATGTTCGCAATTGCGAACAAACGTTTGCAATTCCCATAACCGCAGCTGTGCAATCTGATACTTAAACGAATTTTACACCTCTTTTCTTCATTATTTCAAAACCCCGCACACCACACACGATTCTTCAAGAGGAAAATTACTCCCAAACACTTGTAAGTCACTTTTGACTTAACTCTTCCAATTCATAACATCATTAAACATATTTTTCAAGAGAAATCAAAGGATTTCATGGTAGAAATTCTTATTTTGGGTAGAACCTAGGTTTTTCATGAATTGGGGAATTGGACCTCGATTTGAGGTCCGATTTTGAAACAAATAATATATTTGAACTCGTGAGGGAATGGGTAACCGGATTTTGGTCCGAACCCCGAGTGACGACCACGTGGGACCAGGGGCGTTTTGGGAAATTTTGGGGTAAACTTTGAGAAAACCATTTTTAAGCATCCAAACCAAGATACATAGTATTTATTAATGTAATTGAATCAATTGTGATTAGATTCGAGCAAGTTGAAAGCTGAAATTCGAGGTAAAGCTATAGTTGAAGGATAATTTGGACTTCAAGTCTTAGAGGTAAGTGTTTGATCTATCCTAGCTTGATGGAATAGGGTTTATGTGCTATTTGCTATGTGATCGAGTGCGGTGTATGGGCTGTGGTGACGAGCATCCATACACTGGCGTCTAGCATGACCGTGAGTCTTTTGTTGATATCTATTGTGGAATGTTATTAAGATATAATCTTGAACCCTTGCCGGGTTGTGACGTTGATTATTGTTTCCCTTGCCGGGACTTTACTGTAATGATTATTGTTTCCTTGCCGGGTCTTTACTGTGATGATTATTGTGTCCCTTGCCGGGACGGTTCATGATTATTGTTTTCATTCTTTTGCCCATAACTGTGATTGTTATTTGGGTGAGGGAGAGTGATAATGCATGAATGGTGATGCCGTGCCTTGTTTTATTGATTATGCATGAAGGATCATGACGTGCCTTACATTATTGATTATGCACGAAAGGAATGTCGTGCCTTGTTATTGATTATGCACGAAGGATCATGATGTGCCTTGTGATATTGATTATGCACGAAGGAACATTCCGTTCCGTTGTTACTTGAACCATGCATGAAGGATCATGCCGTGCCATGGATGTGAGGATGAGTGTAAAAGCACGAAGGGTGATGCCGTGCAACTATTTAATATTCGTTGTTTTGATATTAACTATTTCCATTATACTCTGATTTTCATTACTGATTTAATAGATGTTGTTTACTGTTGTTTTTTTCCCCTATTATGATACTTCTTGTTTAAATTGTTACTTGGTATTCCTGTTATCTTGTGGTGTACATATATAGAACTGCATAGGTTTATGTGAGTGTCTGGTCCTAGGCTTGTCACTACTTCGCCGGGATAGGCCAGGCACTTACCAGCACATGGGGTCGGATTGTGCTGATACTGCATTTCTGTGCGTTTTTGCACAGGTCAAGGTTTCGAGTAGGAGCAGCAGTAGTAGTATAGTATTCGTGGGAGTTGAGCATTTCGAGACTGAGGTAGCTTGTAGGCATCCGCAGGTACGGCGTCTCTTTTATTTACTTATGCTATTTGTTGTGGTCTCATTGTTCCGAGACAGACATATATTTATTATTTCCTTTCAGACCATTATGTGTAGTATTCTTTAGTAGTTCGTGAGTTGGTGACTCCACGTCTTGGGTAGAGGATTTTATCAGTATTCATGTTATTATTATTCATCTTTATTTAGAAAGACTTCAACATTCATTAAATTGAGTAATTATTTCTCTTGTTATTAAGTATGAGTATAAAAAATGATGATATAAGAAGGATAATGTTGAATGAATTGGCTTGCCTAGCTACCACGAGTAGGCACCATCACGATCCCGATGATGGGGGAAAATCTGGGTCGTGACAAGTTGGTATCAAAGCTCTAGGTTACATAGGTCTCACCACTCACGAACAAGCTTAGTAGAGTTTGAGGGGTAGGTACGAAGACGTCCGTACTTGTCCTCCAGATTCTATTGAGTTAGGAAAGAGTCTCTCATTTGTTCCTTTTTGTCGTGCGATTTGTTCCTCAAATACTGATTGAATTTATACTATGTCCTTTCACAGATGGTGAGGACACGCGCTTCTTCATCCGCTGATCAGCACCCTGAGCCCCAAGCAGCTCTCGTGAGGGGCAGGGGCCGAGGCCATATCGGAGGCTGTGGTAGGGGCAGAGCTCATCCACAGGCAGTGATTCCAGTGGTGGAGCCTCATGTTGCAATTGGTGAGGAGGTTCCAGTCCCAGCAGCTCCAGTGGGCCCAGCTCAGGTCCTAGGGGAGGCCTTATTTACCCGGATCTTCGGGAAGCTCTGGTTAGAATAGCGGGTTTTATGGACAGTATTGCTAGAGCATGCTTATTACCAGCTGTACCAGCCCCTTCTCAGGCTGGAGGAGGGGTTCACACTCCTGTTGCACGTACTCCGAAGCCAGTAGCTCCCCAGCCTCAGGCACCAGTAGTTCAGCCAGTTGTGGCCACTCAGCCAGGTACCACAGCTCAGGCCAGAGATGGAGCGGCCATGACTTCTGATTCTCTATGGACACTTGATCGGTTCTCCAAGCTGTTTACCACTACTTTCAGCGGTGCCACATCAGAGGATCCTCAGGACTTCTTATTCAGTTGCCACGAGATTCTCAAGACTATAAGAATAGTGGAATCCAATGGAGTTGACTTCTGCACAATCAGGCTTTCGAGATCCGCCAAGACTTGGTGGAGAGATTACTGTTTGACTCGACCAGAGGGTCCCCAACTTTGACATGGGACCAGTTTGCAGAGCTATTCTTGGAGAAGTTTCTCCTCGTTACTCAGCGGGAGGCACTTCGGAGGATGTTTGAGCACCTCTAACAGGGTTCCATGATCGTTAGTCAATATGAGACTAGATTTATGGATTTGGCATGACATACTATTGTGATACTCCGCACAGAGCGGGAGAGCGTCCGCAGGTTTATAGATGGGCTAAATCAGCCGATTAGACTTCATATGGTTGTGGGAGTTGGGAGTCATATATCTTTTCAAGAGGTAGCTAATGCAGCTCGTAGAGTTGAGATGGCTCTTTCTCGGGGAGGTGGTTATCCTTCAGACAAGAGACCTCGTCATTCTGGAAGATTTAGTGGTTCTTCTTCTGGAGGTAGAGAATCTTTTGATAGGGGCCAGTCTTCCAGGCCTTTTCAGTCAGCCCTCCAGGCTTCGTAGGGTGGACCAGGTGATGGGTTTCGTGAGCAGTATTCAGATCAGCCTCCCATCAGTGCTCAACCTCTTCAGAGTATTCATGGGAGCCATTTAGGTCGTCAGGGCCAGCAGCCCCATCAGCCTAAATGTTGTTACGATTGTGATGACCGAGGTTATCTTGTCAGGTTTTGCCCTCGAGTGACGGGCAGCACTCAGCAGCGGGGTCCTCGTCCCATGATTCAGGCCCCAGCTGACCCACAACCTGCCTAGCTAGCCAGAGGTGGGGGTAGAGATCGTAGAGGTAGAGGTCAAGACCGTAGAGGTGGAGACCGTCCAGCCAGAGGTAGAGGTCAGCCAGTGGATGATCGTCCCAGGGATTATCTCAGAGGGGAGGTGCTGATCCCCGATTTTATGCTTTACCAGCTAGGCCAGAGGTAGAGGCATCAGATGCTGTGATTATAGGTACCATTCTTGTTTGTGACAGAGGTGCTTCAGTATTATTTGACCCAGGGTCTACATATTCATATGTATCTTCCTACTTTGCACTATATCTGGTCGTGCCTAGCTATGCCCTGGATATTCCAGTTTATGTGGCAACACCAGTGGGTGAATCTATAGTAGTCGATCGGGTGCATCGCTTATGCGTAGTTATATTCAGGGGTCTTGAGACCCGTGTCGATATGTTGCTATTAGACATGGTGTATTTCGATGTCATATTGGGGATGGACTGGTTGTCCCCGTATCATGCTATCTTAGTCTGTCATACCAAGATAGTGACCTTGGCCTTGCCAGAATCACCCCAACTAGAGTGGAGAGGGACCTCAAGCCACTCCGTTCGCACTGTTATTTCCTATGTTAAGGCTCGACGCATGGTCGAGAAGGGGTGTCTAGCTTATTCTGCGTATGTTCGTGATTCCAGCGCAAAAATTCCTTCTATTGATTCAGTTCCTATTGTGTGGAAGTTTCCCAAGGTTTTCCCCTCAGACCTGCCCAGCATGCCACCCGACAGGGATGTTGATTTATGTATTGATCTGGCGCCGGGCACTCAGCCCATCTCTATTCCACCCTATCATATGTTCCCGCCGGAGTTAAAAGATCAGTTGCAAGACCTTCTAGAAAAGGGCTTTATCAGGCCTAGTATTTCTACCTGGGGAGCACCCGTGTTATTTGTGAAGAAGAAGGATGGCTCGATTCAGATGTGTATTGATTATCGGCAATTAAACAAAGTAACGATAAAGAACAAGTATCCACTGCCGAGGATTGATGATTTCTTTGACCAGCTCCAAGGAGCGAGGGTGTTCTAAAAAATAGACTTGAGGTTGGGCTACCATCAGCTGAAGATCAGGGCGGCTGACATTCCTAAGACATCCTTTCGCACCAGGTACAGGCACTATGAATTTTTGGTCATGTCTTTCGGGTTGACCAATGCTCCAGCAGCATTCATGGAGTTGATGAATCGGGTGTTCGGGCCTTATCCAGATCTATTCGTGATAGTCTTTATAGATGACATCCTAGTATACTCCCGCAGCCAGGAAGAGCAGGAGCAGCACCTCAGAGTGGTTCTTCAGACTCTGAAGCATAATCAGCTATATGCCAAATTTTCGAAATGTAAGTTCTGGTTGAGTTCGGTGGCATTTCTAGGTCATATTGTATCATTGGAAGGTATTCACGTGGACCCAAAGAAGATTGAGGCAGTCCAGAATTGGCCTCGACCAGCTTCAGTGAACGAGATCCGGAGTTTCTTGGGGTTAGCAGGTTACTACCGTCGATTTATAGAGGGGTTCTCTTCTATTGCAGCCCCGATGACCAGGTTGACCCAGAATGATTCCCAGCTCAAGTGGCCAAATGAGTGTGAGGCGAGCTTTTAGAAGCTTAAGACAGCCTTGACTACAGCACCAGTGCTGATATTACCTACGGGTACAGGGCCTTACTCAGTTTATTGTGATGTATACCGTATGGGGCTTGGAGCGGTATTGATGCAGGATGATAAGGTTATTGCTTACGCTTTGAGAGAGTTGAAAATACATGAGAAGAATTATCCGGTTCATGATCTTGAGCTGGCAGTAGTGGTTCATGCCTTAAAAATCTAGAGGCATTATCTATATGGTGTAGCATGCGAGGTGTACATGGATCACAAGGCCTGCAGTACTTACTCAAGCAAAAGGAGTTGAATTTGCGACAGAGAAGATGGTTAGAGTTGCTGAAGGACTATGATGTTACTATCCTATATCACACAGGTAAGGCCAATGTGGTGGCCGATGCGTTGAGTAGAAAGTCTGCCAGCATGGGTAGTCTCGCGTACATTCCGGTCAGTTAGAGACCACTTGCTCTAGATGTCCAGGCCTTAACCAACCAGTTTGTGAGACTTGACATTTCTGAGCCTAGCAGGGTGTTAGCCTGCACGGTCGCTCGTTCCTCTCTATTAGAGCGTATGAAAGGCAATTCGATGATCCTCATTTGCGTGACTTGAGGGATACTGTACAGCGGGGAGGTGCTACGAAGGTAAATCTAGATAATAACGGAGTATTGAGATTGCAGGGGCGCATTTGTGTGCCCAACGTGGAGGGGATTCAAGAATTGATCCTAGTAGAGGCCCATAGTTTGCGGTATTCTATTCACTCGGGTGCCGCAAAGATGTATCAGGATTTACGGCAGCACTATTGGTGGCGCTAGATGAAGAAGGACATCGTTGCATATGTCGCTCAGTAAGCATGTGAAATATGAGCACTAGAGGCCTGGTGGTGTATTCCAGAGAATAGAAATTCTCGAGTGGAAATGGGAGCGGATCATAATGGACTTCATTACTGGACTTCCTTTGACTCAGAGGAAATTTGATGCTATTTGGGTCATTGTTGATAGGCTGACCAAGTCAGCATACTTTATTCCAGTATCTGTCTCTTACTCATCGGAGAAGCTAGCAGAGATTTATATTAGAGAGATTGTTTGCCTTCATGGGGTGCCGGTGTCTATTATCTCAGATCAGGGTACGCAGTTTACCTCGTATTTTTGGAGAGCGGTCCAGCATGAGTTAGGCACCCAGGTCCAGTTGAGTACAGCTTTTCATCCTCAGATAGACGGTCAGTCTGAGAGGACTATTTAGATCTTAGAGGACATGCTCCGAGCCTGTGTCATTGATTTTGGAGGCTCGTGGGACCAGTTTCTACCATTAGTGGAGTTCGCCTACAAGAACAGCTACCAGTCTGATATTCAGATGGCCCCGTACGAGGTGTTGTATGGTAGGCGATGTCGGTCTCCGGTTGGATGGTTTGAGTCGGGAGAGGCTCGGTTGTTGGGTACAGACTTAGTTCAGGAGGCCTTAGACAAGGTCAAGACTATCCAGGAGAGATTGCATTCAGCTCAGTCCAGACAAAAAACTTATGCGGATCGTAAGGTTCAAGATGTAGATTTCATGGTTGGCGAGCTGGTATTGCTCCAAGTATCGCCTATGAAGGGCGCGATGAGGTTCGAAAAGAAGGGCATGCTCAGCCTTAGGTATATTGGTCCATTTGAGATTCTGGACCGAGTGGGAGAGGTGGCTTACAGACTAGCTCTACCACCTAGCTTATCAGCCGTGCATCTAGTTTTTTATGTATCTATGCTTCGGAGGTACCACGGCGATCCCACACATGTGTTAGATTTTAGTACTGTCCAATTGGACAATAATTAATCTTATGAGGAGGAGCCGGTGGCCATTCTAGACCGGCAGGTTCGATAGTTGAGGTCGAAGAGTTTTCCTTCTGTGCGTGTTCAGTGGAGAGGTCAGCCTCCTAAGGCATCGACTTGGGAGTTCGAGTCTGATATGCAGAGCCGCTACCCATATTTGTTCCCCGACTCAGGTACTTCCTTCTTTTATCCGTTCGAGGACGAACGGTTGTTTTAGAGGTGGAGGATGTGACGACCCAAAGGGTCATCACCTGTTTTCCCCACTTGTTCTGTGCTTTCGAGGCCTTGAAAACCACATTTTATGTTGCCTCGATTTATGTGCATAATCCGGGCATGTAGCCTGAAAGATTTTGTACTAGAATATGTGAATTCTATGAAAAATTTGAAGAAAATTGATATTAATATTGGTATAGTTGATTTCCGTAAATACTTTTGGTAAACGGACCTGAACCCGAGATCGGACGGTCCCAGAAGGTCCGTAGGAAAATATGGGACTCGGGCATGCGTCCGGAGTCGAATTCTGAGGCCTAGAGCCCAAGATGTGAATTTTTCTGTTAAATTGTTTTTGCTAAAATTATTAATTGAAAATGGATTAAACGACCATGGTATCAGGCTCGTATTTTGGTTCCGACGCCCGGTACAAGTCTTAAATGTTATATAAGTGCTTTCTGCAAAGTTTGGTGACATTTGGATGTCGTTTGATGTGTTTTGAACCTTGAGTTCCAAATTTGAAAGTTTATGAAGTTAAAGGAAAATAATCATGAACTTGAGGCTTGATTCGATGAAATCGACGTTATATTGGCGATTTGATCGCACGAGCAAGTTTGTAACATGTTTTTGAAGTTGTGTGCATGTTTAGTTTGGAGCTCGAGGGCTCGGGTAAAGATTTGATAGGCCGTTGGAGCAAATTCTGAGAAATAACACAGCTGGTATTTTCACCCAGCTGGTATCTTCGCAATTGCGAAGAATTTCTCGCAATTGCGAGGAGACTCAGCCTTGGCCTTGGTTCGCAAATGCGAACCAATCTTCACAAATGCGAAAATGGCAGGAAAATACCCAGGCTCCCAAATGCGAGAAGAATATTGCAAATGCGATGAACTCAGAAATCACCCTAAGCTCGCAAATGTGAAGGAAGTCTCGCAAATGCGAGGGCAACAGTGCCAAACCTGCTATGTTCGCAATTGCGAACAAACGTTCACAATTCCCATAACTTCAGCTGTGCAATCTGATACTTAAACAAATTTTACACCTCGTTTCTTCATTCTTTCAAAACCCAACACACCACACACGATTCTCCAAGAGCAAAATCACTCCCAAACACTTGTAAGTCACTTTTTACTTAATTCTTTCAATTTCTAACATCATTAAACATGTTTTTCAAGAGAAATCAAAGGTTTTCATGGTAGAAATTCTTGTTTTTGGGTAGAACCTATGTTTTTCATGAATTGGGGAATTGGACCTCGATTTGAGGTCCAATTTTGAAATAAATCATATATTTGAACTTGTGAGGGAGTGGGTAACCGGATTTTGGTCCGAACCCCGAGTTCTGACCATGTGGGACCAGTGGCGTTTTGGAAAATTTTGGGGTAAACTTTGAGAAAACCATTTTAAGCATCCAAACCAAGATACATAGTATTATTTATGTAATTGAATCAATTGTGATTAGATTCGAGCAAGTTGAAAGCTGAAATTCGAGATAAAGCTATAATTGAAGGATAATTTGGACTTCAAGGCTTAGAGGTAAGTGTTTGATCTATCCTAGCTTGAGGGAATAGGGATTATGTGCTATTTGCTATGTGATCGAGCGCGCTGTGTGGGTTGTGGTGACGAGCATCCATACACTGGCGTCTAGCATGACCGTGAGTCTTTTGTTGATATCTATTGTGGGATGTTTTTAAGATATAATCTTGAACCCTTGCCGGGTTGTGACGTTGATTATTATTTCCCTTGCCGTGACTCTACTGTGATGATTATTGTTTCCCTTGCCGGGTCTTTACTGTGATGATTATTGTGTCCCTTGCCGGGACGGTTCATGATTATTGTTTTCATTCTTTTGCCCTTAACTGTGATTGCTATTTGGGTGAGGGAGAGTGATAATGCACGAAGGGTGATGTTGTGCCTTGTTTTATTGATTATGCACGAAAGATCATGTCATGCCTTACATTATCTATTATGCACGAAGGGTAATGCCATGCCTTGTTATTGATTATGCACGAAGGATCATGTCGTGCCTTGTGATATTGATTAGCACGAAGGAACATTTTGTGCCGTTTTTATTTGAACCACGCACGAAGGATCATGTCGTGCCATGGATGTGAGGATGAGAATAAAAGCACGAAGGGTGATGTCGTGCAACTATTTGATATTCCTTGTTTTCATATAAACTGTTTCCATTATACTATGATTTTCATTACTGATTTAATAGATCTTGTTGACTGTTGTGTTTTCCCCTATTATGATACTTCTTGTTTAAATTGTTACTTGGTATTCCTGTTATCTTGTGGTGTATATATATAGAACTGCACAAGTTTATGTGAGTGTCCGGTCCTAGGCTTGTCACTACTTCACCGGGATAGGCCAGGCACTTACCATCACATGGGGTCGGATTGTGCTGATACTGCACTTCTGTGCGTTTTTGCAAAGGTCCAGGTTTCGAGCAGGAGCAGCAGCAGCAGTAGAGTATTCGTGGGAGTTGAGCATTTCGAGGCTGAGGTAGCTTGCAGGCGTCCGCAGGCCCGGAGTCTCTTCTATTTACTTATGCTATTTGATGTGGTCTCATTGTTCCGAGACAGACAGATATTTATTATTTCCTTTCAGACCATTATGTGTAGTATTCTTTAGTAGTTCATGAGTTGGTGACTCCACGTCTTGGGTAGAGGATTTTATTAGTATTCACGCTATTATTATTCATCTTTATTTAGAAAGACTTCTGCATTCATTAAATTGAGTAATTATTTCTCTTGTTATTAAGTATGATTATAAAAAATGATGATATGAGTAGGATAATGTTGAATGAATTGGCTTGCCTAGCTACCACGAGTAGGCGCCATCACGATCCCGATGACGGGGTAAAATCCGAGTCGTGACAAAAGGTTTCGAGACAAATGGTATTTGAGGTGTTTTGTTCCATAACTCAAAGAGGAAGTCAGAATCAAGCTTCATATGGTTGTAATTTTTGATTTTTACATATTCTTAGTGACAAAATGTAATTCAGTAACTAGTTAGTAATAATTTGTAATAAACACTCAGGGTTGGCTAGTGACAAAAGGATGGATAATTATGCATGTTCAGCTGCTTGAAGGGTAAAAAACATGCCTATAGGACTGGTTTTAAATTCTGCTTGTTCAATTTTACCTTTAGATAACATGTCTATAGGACTTACATTAAATTATGCATGTTCAACTTTACATTTAGACACCATGCCTATAGGATCTATCCTCTGATAAATTCTGCATGTTTGACTCTCCATTTAGATAACATGCCCATAGGACTTGTTTAAAATTCTACATGTTTTTTACCACACTTTGACACCATGCTTTTAGGATCTAAACGGCTATAAGTAGATATCATGTTCATAATGTTAAAATTAATATTTTTATAGAAATCATGCCTATAGGAATTCTCAAGTAAAATCCTGCATGTTTCCATTTTACGTTCAACTAGATATCATGTCTATAGGAATTAAAATAAGCAACATTATATATCACATCTATAAGATTTAAAACCATCAATAATTGATATCATCGTCTGTAGAATCTGAAATCGGTTTAGTTTAAAATCAGCCTAATTCATATTGTTCTGACCTAGTTTGTAAAATAACCTAATCTCCTTTCATTCACACGGTATAGCAAGCATGCCTACAGGATCTCAAACCGCTCATTTTAAATTTGTCACTGCTTTGCCACATTTTGAATCAGTAATATCCATCATGTTTATAGGATCTCACCCAAACACCTAGGCAAGCCTTAGGTAATAATAACAAAACTGGATCCGCTTTGTTAATCAGTAATTGCTACAACCAACAGGCAGGCTTGATTCGGACTTCTTATCTAAGTTATGTAATAAATTGGTCTGCTTCAACAACTTAAACTCCCCTTTGCCTGAGTATTTTAGATTCAGGCCTTGATTTTTGTTCGAGTCATGCTATTTGGTCGCTTTGCTTGAGGAGGTATCCATGTGCCTTTAGTATTTACGTACTTCCCCTTTTAATGCACAGTCATATGTGTTTTGTATGCCGCCTTAGCTTTTTCACCTTTAAACCTCAAAGTCAGCCTAATATCCCTCCGCTTTACGTCTAGTAGTCCTAAGTGCCTTTGGGACTAGTAGCAATGGGACGAGTAATAGCATGCAATAGTGGTCAAGACCAGTTCGCGCTTTAATACCTTGATGGGGTGGGAAGGGTAGATATGGATATGATGACCAGTACACTAATACCACGTGTAGCCCTTCTTTAGAGGAATGGTTACCGGGTAGTGCATTGATGTGATCCATATTACAAATAAACCTAGGACCTTTCTTGTATTCGTCGACATGTTTAGTTATAACTCTTTAATAAAATTGTTTTCTTTTATCATTCCTATGTATTTAAAATCCCCTCTTATTTGAGCCTTACTTGTTTACTTGCTAATTTCACAGACTCACTAAGAATTGTTTGGCCGGGAACCACACTAGTAGATCCTAAGGGGTGCCTAACACCTTCCCATTGGGATAATTTCAAGCTTTTACCCTATCTCTCGTTATCAAAAAAAAGTAGTTGTAGTTGAACCTTATAGGTATCCTAATGCACTATAAATTATTAGGTGGCAACTCTTCAAAAAATACAAAACTCAGTTCCCAAAAGGAATGAGTTGTTCCATACCCAAATATCATAAACACGATTTTCTGATGCAAAGAGGAAAAAAGGGGGCGCAACACCTATGATTCCCCAACCTTTCACAACTAGCCTCCACCCGCCAGAAATCGCCATACGGCGGTGGTGACGCTCCAAATCGGCCTAAACTATCACCATACAATCACCATTCCCCCCTTCCTTTTAAATCCATCACTCGTTTTTTCTAAATCCTTTTAATTTTGGATCTATAATCCAGACAACCTAATTTGTTTTTTTCCTTTTCAGATTTCTTGTCCCATGGCCATTTGTCGTGACCTAGAACCTATGTCAATGGATTGTTCTGGGCAAGAATAATCAATTGACGTAGGTTGTTGTTCATTTTGAAGCCGCCGAGTTTTGATCAGTCCACCTATATCGACTAAATTCATGAGGCTTTGAGGGTCGTCGGAGTTTTGTGTCCTGACCAGGTTATTTTGAATCCATTAGGTGATTTTTTACCTCTCTTCCTTATTTTTCTAGAATTGGTACATTTTACAGCATGCATGAAGTAATGGAAAATATTTTTAGCCCTTCTTTTCTTTAGATAATCACTGGATTTTAGGTTTTATTTTGCGTTTGGTCAATTAACTAGTTCAATTATTTGTTGATTGTGATTAACTTGAATTGGATAATTTTATTAGTTGTTTGTTAACAATTGCAAGTTCTTTGAGATAAAAGAGGGCAACAAAGTAGGATAATTACCCTGTTTGGTATCGGTTGGAAGTTTAGGTGAAAGAGGTAATAAACAGAACTTAAATGGGGCAATATATATATATATATATATATATATATATATATATATATATATATATATATATATATTGACATGTGTTATGTTTTAAGACCAAACTCCAAAAAACTTGGAGACTAAAAAAAATTTAAAAAATTAAAATATAAAAGAACTAACAAAATTTTAAAGGCCTAACCAATTCAATTATTCAATCGTCAAATCCCACGTTTATGAGCACAAACTTTTTAAAACTGAAAAGTAAAAAAAAAAAAATTACCCCAATTCCAAAAAATGGACCCACGTTTTTTCTTATGTTTTTTGTTTCATTTATTTTAAACCTAAAAATTCAACAATTTTTTTTACATTGAAAGATTAATCTGTTCAATATCTATATCAATATATTATTAAAAGGAGATGCAAAAGTCATCTCCTTAAGCGAAGTGACAGCCTAAAAAAATGCCATGTGGCATAATTGGTTACTAATTAATTATTTAGTTTATAATTAGTTATTAGTTACTTATTTTTGAATTTAAATACATATAAAAACAAAAATAATAAAATACAATAAAACACTACCATATATATTAATTGGTTGCATTATTTGGATTAATAAATATATATATCTTATAGTAGTTAAATATACTAAAAATAAAAAATAAATATATAAAAACTAACTACCATTCAATATTCTATATATTATTAAAAGGAGAAGAAAAAACTCACTCCTTAAGACAAGTGGCAGCCTAAAAAAATGCAACGTGACATAATTGGTATCATGACCCTAGTTCACCAATCGTGAACCTGTCATGACGGCACCCAGTCTTCACGACTAGGTTAGCCTAACACAATGCGGAATGTACAACTCTTTATGAACAATAGTTAAGATAACAACAAAAAGATATAAAAGAAATGTACTAGGTGCCGCTCGGCACATACACTCTACCAAATACCAGAAAGTACAACCACCAAGACTCGGAAACTCACGGGAAACACAGACTAAGAGGGTATATCTGTAGCTCTATACATCCAGAGTATCTATACAACTGAAATAAAGGAAATAACTGACATCACTCAGGAAGAATAGAAGAAGCCCCTGCGGATCTGCGGACGTAGCAGATTCATACCTCAAGTCTCCTGAAAATGCGCCTAGGTCACCTGTAGTGCGTCTGATTAGATGGACCTGGATCTGCACAACAAAAATGTGCAGAAGAGTAGCATGAGTACAATACGGTGGTACTCAGTAAGTGCCAAACCTAACCTCGATGGAGTAGTGACGAGGAAGGTTAGGGCCCTACCAAGAATAATAAAAATAATGATAATAACACCAAACAGTACAAAATAGGAATAAGTCTGAAACAACAGTAAACGAGATAAATATTACAAGCCATCTACAGTTAGCTAAGAAAGACAAATCAGCACAACAAGTACAAATCAACAATCCAGGATCTCTAGGAATTGAACCCGCGGTCATTTTATACTCAGCAACTCATGATCTCCGTGAATCAAACCCGCAGTCCATATATCAGCATCACAGGATCTCCGGGAATTGAACTTGCAGTCCTTTATATTAGTATCACAAGATCTCCGCGAGTTGAACCCGCAGTCCTTTATATCAGTATCACAGGATGTCCGGGAATTGATCCCGCAGTCCGTATATCAGAATCACAGGATCTCCGGGAATTGAACCCGCAGTCCTTTATATCAGTATCACAGGATCTCCGGGAATTGAACGTGCAGTCCTTTACCTCAGTAGCACCGGATCTCCAGGAATTGAACCCGCAGTCCACAGAACACAAACATAATCAAATAAGAGAAAACACAGAGAAATATGAAGTACACTGCAACAATTAACAACTAAATCCAGTCTCACCATGTTCCAGGGAGTTCAATTAAGCCAAGTAGGCATTTAGACAGTTAATCCTATCTAATCATGCTTCCCTAGCTAACGCAGGATAAATCTTGCAATTAAACCAATTAAATAACAGAGATAACACTGGTTGAGCAGTTTAAGCAAAGTGGTTTTTCAACAATTTGCGTAAGTACACGCCCGTCACCTCGCATACAAAGCATTCAAATCAACACATGTATATCCTAGGGGAGGAATTCCCCCACACAAGGTTAGACAAGTCACTTACCTCAATCCCGGTACAACACCGCTAAGAAATGACTCCCTTTCCACGAGTATCCGACTCCGAGTGGCCCAAATCTATTCAAACCAATTACACAGTGTAAATAACATCGCAAGTAACTAATTACACTGATAAAATTAAAGCTACGGAGCAAAAATGGGTGAAATGACCAAAATATCCCTCCATCCATCGACTCGGAATTGAAATATTTTTACATTTTCAGCACCCTCATACTCTCACGAGTCCAACCATATAAAATTTATTAAAATCGGAGTTCGTTTGCCCCTCCAAATCGCCAAAGTTTGTTCTAAAAAACTTACCCCAATTTACACCCCAAATCCAAAATTAAAGGAAGAACTTGAGTTTAGATTAGTGAATAATGATCACAAGGGAGTAAGAAATCGTTACCCAACAATTGTCTCTGAAAAGCACGCGAAAAATCACTCAAAACCGAGCTCCCAAGCTTGAGGTTTTTGCAAAAATGGTGAAACCCTCGCGGATGAAATGTTATATTTTGATTATGTCTGCCCAATGAAATGCTCTATGCGATCGCATGACCCTTGTTGCGATCGCATAGCACAACTTTTCTGCCTCACATTTTTACCTTACGCGATTTCATAGACCACAATGCAATCGCACTGCTCAACAAAATAGACTTACGCGATCGCACTCCCTACTCCGCGATCGCATAGAACAAAATATAGGACCTGGGACCCCTAACCTTTCCACTATACGATCGTATATACCCCTTCGCGATCGCAGAGAACAATCATCCCCAGCTATGCAATCGCATAGACATTTCCCTGATTGTATAGAGCAATATTTGAGCCTCCTCCCAAGCCTTCTGTGCGATTGCATCACCCTATCACATAGAGCAATCGTCTGCAACACTTATGATAGCAAATCTAACCTGCTTCATTAACTGGAAATGGTCCGTTTGACCCCCGGAAACACCTCCCCCCGAGACCTCAACCAAAGCCACCAACCTACTCCAAATCACGATACGAACTTGTTCCAATCATAAAAACATATCATTAAACACAAAAATCATCAAATTATGGCGGATTTTAGCCTAAGTTTCAATCAAAACTTCTGAAATATACATATTATCAAAAGCCCGACCATACGACGTCCGAATGACCTGAAAATTTGCAAACATATCCAAAATCACCTAACAAAGCTACTGCAACTGTCAAAATTCCATTTTGACTCCTTGATCAAATCTCGCCTATCGACCGAATTTCCAAAAATTCCAAACTTCGGCATTTCAAGCCTAATTGAGCTACGAACCTCCAAAATACATTCTGAACATGCTTCCAACCCCGAAATCACCTAACGGAGCTAACGGAACCATCGAATTCCCGTTCCAAGGTCTTATTAACACTATTCTGAATACAGGCTATTTTTCAACTATAAGGCTCTCATTTAGGGACTAAGTGTCCTAAAACACTCCAAATTCTAGAACCGAACATCCCGGCAAACCACAATAGCAGAAATGAACTTAGGGAAAGCAATTAATTGGGGATCGGGGCGTAAATTTCAATAACGACCGGCCGGATCGTTACATCTTCCCACACTTAAACATTCGTTCGTCCTCGAACGAGCATAGAAAACATACCTGAAAGAGCTAAGAAATGAGGGTACTGGTTACGCATATCCTGCTCGATCTCCCAAGTCGCCTCCTCGGCCGGCTGACCCCACCGTTGGACCTTCACCGAAGCGATGTTCTTTGACCTCAACTTTCTGATTTGCCTATCCAAAATGGCCACTGGCTCCTTAACATAGGATAGATCCTTGTCCAGCTGAACTGAACTAAAATCCAACACATGCGACGGGTCACCATGGACTCGGCTTTCCTTTCTTCCCAAATCTCATGACGCCCTTCATGGGCGAAACCCGAAGTAGAACCCGCTCGCCAACCATAAATGCCACATCACGAACCTTCTTGTCCGCATAACTCTTCTGTCTGGATGGGTTGTACGGAGTCTATCCTGAATCACCTTGACCTTGTCCATTGCATCCTGGACCATCTAAATACCTAGCAACCTGGCCTCACCCGGCTCGAACCAACCCACTGGGGATCTGCACCTCCTACCATATAGTGCCTCATACGGCATCTGAATGCTGGACTGATAGCTGTTGTTATAAGAAAACTCCACCAGTGGCAAGAAATGATCCCATGAACCTCCAAACTCAATCACACAGGCACGGAGCATATCCTCCGAAATCTGAATAGTGCACTCGGACTGGCCGTCTGTCTGGGGATGAAAGGCTGTGCTCAGCTCCACCCGAGTACCTAACTCTTGTTGCACGGCTCTCCAGAACCGTGAAGTAAACTGAGTGCCTCTGTCTGAAATGATGGAAACTGGAATACTATGCAACCGGACTATCTCCATGATGTAGATCTCTGCTAACCGCTCCGATGAGTAAGTAGTGCACACAGGTATGAAATGGGCGAACTTGGTCAGCCGATCCACACTGACCCAAATAGAATCAAACTTCCTCACAGTCCGTGGAATTCCAGATATGAAGTACATGGTGATGCATACCATTTCCACTCTGGGATCTCAATCAGCTGCAATAACCCACCCGGACGCTAATGCTCATACTTCACCTGCTGGCAGTTGAGGGACCTAGAAACATAGTCAACTATATCCTTCTTCATCTGCCTCCCCCAATAGTGCTGCCTCAAGTCCTGATCCATCTTCGCGGCACCCGGATGGATGGAATACCGCGAGCTGTGGGCCTCAGCTTGAATCAACTCTCGAAGATCATCTACATTGGGCACACAAATATGCCCCTGCATCCTTATCACTCCGCCATCAGCGATTGTGACATCTCGAGCATCACCACGCCGAACCTTATCCTGAAGATCCAACAAATAAGGGTCATCAAATTGTTGCTCCCTGATGTGATCAAATAGAGAAGACCGAGAAACCACATAGGCCAGAACCCATCTGGGCTCCGAAAGATCCAATCTAACAAACTGCCTGGCCAAAGCCTGAACATCCATCGCCATAGGTCTCTTCGAAGCTGGTAGATATGCCAAACTCTCCACCCGGCGACTCAAGGCATCGGCAACCACATTGGCATTGCCCCGGTGATAAAGAATAGTAATATCATAGTCCTTTAACAACTCAAACCACCTCCTCTGACGCATGTTTAGGTCCTTCTGCTTAAGCAAGTGCTGTAAACTCTGATGATCAGTGTAAATCTCATAAGGAACCCCATACAAATAATGACGCCAAATCTTCAAGGCGTTAACAATGGCAGCTAGCTCAAGATCCTGGACAGGGTAGTTCTTTTCATGCACCTTCAGTTGTCGGGACGCGTAGGCAATCACCCTATCGTCCTGCATCAATATTGCTTTGTTCCAACCCGTGAGGCATCACAATAAACTATATAGGACCCCGAACCAGTAGGTGGCATCTAGATAGGAGCTAAAGTCAAAGCTGTCTTGAGTTTTTTAAAGCTCGCCTCACACTCCTCTATCCACTGAAAAGGAGCACCCATTTGGGTCAATCTGGTCATAGGTGTTGCGATCGAAGAGAACCCCTCCACAAAGCAACGATAATAACCCGCCAAACCAAGGAAGTTGTGAATCTCAGTAGCTGATGAGGGCTTGGACCAACCCTACACGGCCTCCACCTTCCTCGGATCCACTCGAATACCCTCGCCCGACCCCACTTGGCCTAGAAATGCCACCGAACTCAGCCAATACTCACATTTAGAGAACTTTGCATATAACTGCTTCTCCCTTAGAGTTTGAAGCACTATCCTCGGGTGATGCTCGTTCTCTTCCCAACTCCGGGAATATACCAAAATATCATCAATGAAAACAATCACGAATGAGTCAAGATATGGCCTATATACATTGTGCATCAAATGCATAAAAGCTTATGGGGCATTAGTCAGCCCAAAAGACATAACGAGGAACTCGTAGTGACCATACCGAGTCCTGAAGGCAGTCTTCGGGATATCTAGCTCCCGAATCTTCAGCTTATGATAAGTAGAGTGCAAATCAATCTTGGAGAACACTTGTGCGCCCTGTAACTGATCAAATAAGTCATCAATACGTGGCAAAGAATACTGGTTCTTCACTGTAACTTTGTTCAACTAGCGATAGTCAATGCACATACGCATAGAACCGTCTTTCTTTTTCACAAACAATACAGGAGCACCCCAAGGCGAAACACTGGGTCGAATGAAACCCTTACCCAACAACTCCTGTAACTAATCCTTCAACTCCTTCAACTCAAGAGGAGCCATGCGGTACGGAGGAATAGAAATGGGTTGAGTGCCCATCAATAAGTCAATAAGAAAATCAATATCTGTGTCGGGAGGCACACCCGGGAGTTCAGCTGGAAATACATCAGAGAAATCACGTACCACTGGGACGGAATCAATAGAAGGAGTGTCAACACTGACATCCCTCACATAAGCTATATAAGCAGCACACCCCTTCTCAACCATACGCTGAGCTTTGAGAAAAGAAATAACACGGCTAGGGGTGTGATCTAGAGTACCACTCCACTCAATACGTGGAATGCCTGGCATAGCCAGCGTCACGGTCTTGGCGTGACAATCAAGAATAGCATAGTGGGGCGACAACCAGTCCATGCCCAAAATAATATCGAAATCAACCATACCGAGCAATAAAAGATTAGCTCTGGTCTCAAAACTACAAATAGTGACCAAACACGACCGATATACATGGTCCACAACCAAAGAATCTCCCACCGGAGTAGAAACATAAATGGGGGCACTCAAAGAATCCCGAGGCACACCTATATGTGAAGCAAAATAAGAGGACACATATGAAAAAGAAGAACCAGCATCGAATAGAACCGATGCCTCTCTATGACTAACCAATATAATACCTGTGATAACAGAATGGAGGCGATAGCTGCGTCGCGATCAGGAATAGCATAAAATCTGGTTTGACCCCTCCCTAGAGGGCGGCCTATATCACCCCGATCCCTGCCCCTAGCTGGCTGGGCAGGTGGGGTGCAGCTGGGGTTTGAACAATGGCATGCTGCACTTGTGAACCACGCTGAGGCTGCAAAGTTTGTGGAGGCGCTCCCCTCCTATGCCTAGGGCACTTCCTAACCAGATGGAGAGTATCCCCACACTAAAAACAAGCCCTAGGAGGACGCGGTGGCTGTGATTGACCGGCCCCGCTCCCGCTTGACTGACCCCTGGAGGTACCCCGCGCAGGAGGCGCTAGAAACTGTGGGAGCATGGTAAGGCTCCTGAGGTACTAGAGGAGCTGGAGTACTACCAGCAGTTGGCAATGTTGAGTGAACTGGATGACCAAAATAACCCCGGCCAAATCGACTGGCTGCTGTTGTACGGGAACTAGAGATATGGCCCAGCTCACGAGACCTATTGGCCTCCTCTCTCCTCGCTCTCTAGTGAGCATACCCTCGATCCGTCTGGCAATACTCATCGCCTGCTGATACGGTACATCCGTCTCCAGCTCTCTAGCCATGCTGGATCGGATAGGCGAGATAAGACCCTCAATAAACCTCCGCACTCTCTCCCAAACCGTGGCGACCAAGTTCGGTGCATGTCTGGCTAACTAGGTGAAACAGATGGCATACTCAGATACTATCATAGAGCCCTGGTGCAACCGCTCAAACTCTGCTTGCCAAGCATTTCTAAGGCTCTGGGGAACAAACTCCCTCAAAAACATATCAGAAAACTATGTCCTGGTCAACGAGGCAGACTCGTCTGGACTATCCAACTCATATGTGCACCACCAATCATAAGTAGCCCATCGAAGTTGAAAAGCAGTAACGAAAGCCCCACTGGTCTCCACTATACCCATAGTATGGAGGATGAGATGACACTCCTCTAGAAACCCCAAGGCATCATCTGAAGCTAAATCACTGAACACTAGGAGATCATACTTCTTCAACCTCTCCAACCTGCGCTGCTCATCCTCGGAGGCAGCTGGCCCACCTCTGGGTTGTACTGGTGCAGCAGGCAGTATAGTAATAACCTTTGGAACCAGCTCCACGGGCACTCACTGCTCAGGTGTGCGGACTGCGGGAGTCTGGGCCCCTCTCCCGGCCTAATATGTAGTTGCAGTGAGAGGGAGCAACCTCGCCTGAGCTAGAGTAGTGTACATGCTCATAAACTGCGCTATAGTCTCCTGGAGTGCTGGAGTCGTAGTAGCTGTAGTAGGTGTACCAGGTGCCTGTGCCCCAACCTGATCCATCGGTGGTGCCTCAGCGGCAATGTGCGCGGGTGTTGTGGCTGCACCTCGGGCGCGTACTCGACCTCTACCCCGGCCCTGGCCTCTGGCAGCGGTAGCAAGGGGCGCGGGTGCTTGATCCTCACGAGTAGCACGTGTCCTCACCATCTGTGAGATAATAGAAGACAGAAGTTCAGATTTGGTGTCAAAATATCGCACGACAAGGACTTCAAAAGAAAGGAAGAGTTTCCTAAACCGTTATATAGCCCATCGTAGATAAATACGGACGTCTCCGTATCGATCAGCGAGACTCTAAATAACTGGCCTATGTCCCGTGAGTCCTATGAACCTAGAGCTATGATACAACTTGTCACGACCCTAGCTCACCAATCATGAACCTGTCATGACGGCACCCAGTCTTCGCGACTAGGTAAGCCTAACACAATGCGGAATGTACAACTCTTTATGAATAATAGCTAAGATAACAGCGGAAAGATATAAAAGAAATGTACTAGTGCCGCTCGGCACATACACTTTACCAAATACCAGAAAGTACAAACACCAAGACCCGAAAACTCACGGGCAACACAGACTAAGAGAGTATATTTGTAGCTCTATACATCCAGAGTATCTATACCACTGAAATAAAGGAAATAACTGACATCACTTAGGATGAATAGAAGAAGAACCTCCGGATGTGCGGACGTAGCAGATTCATACCTTGAGTCTCCTGAAAATATACCTAGGTCACCTGTAGTGCGTCTGATCATATGGCCCTGGATCTGCACAACAAAAGTGTGCAGAAGAGTAGCATGAGTACACTATGGTGGTACTCAGTAAGTGCCAAGCCTAACCTCGATAAAGTAGTGACAAGAAAGGTCAGGGCCCTACCGAGAATAATAAAATAATGATAATAACACCGAACAGTACAAAATAGGAATATGTCTGAAATAATAGCAAACGAGATAAATACTACAAACCGTCTACCGTTAAGCTAACAAAGAGAAATCAACACAACAAGTACAAATCAACAATCCAGGATCTCCAGAAATTGAACCCGCAGTCCTTTATACTCAGCAACTCAGGATCTCCGGAAATCGAACCCACAGTCCATATATCACTATCACAGGATCTCCGGGAATTGAACCCGTAGTACTTTATATCAATATCACATGATCTCTGTGAATTGAACCCGCAGTCCATTATATCAATATCATAGGATCTGTGGAATTGAACCTGCAGTCCATATATCAAAATCACAGGATCTCTGGGAATTGAACCTGTAGTCCTTTATATCAGTATCATAGGATCTCCGGGAATTGAACCCATAGTCCTTTACATCCAGAGTGCGTCTGATCAGATGGACCTGGATCTGCACAACAAAAGTGTGCAAAAGAGTATAATGAGTACAATACGGTGGTACTCAGTAAGTGCCAAACCTAACCTCGATGGAGTAGTGACGAGAAAGGTTAGGGCCTTACCAAGAATAATAAAAATAATGATAATAACACCAAATAGTACAAAATAGGAATAAGTCTGAAATAACAGTAAACGAGATAAATACTACAAGCCATCTACAGTTAGCTAAGAAAGACAAATCAGCACAACAAGTACAAATCAACAATCCAGGAATTGAACCCGCAGTCCATATATCAGTATCACAGGATCTCCAGGAATTAAACCCGTAGTCCTTTATATCATAATCACAGGATCTCCTAGAGTTGAACCCGCAGTCCTTTATATCAGTATCACAGGATGTTCGGGAATTGATCCCGCAGTCCGTATATCAGAATCACAGGATCTCCAGGAATTGAACCCGCAATCCTTTATATCAGTATCACAGGATCTCCGGGAATTGAACCTGCAGTCCTTTACCTCAGTAGCGCCGGATCTTCAGGAATTGAACCCGTAATCCACAGAACACAAACACAATCAAATAAGAGAAAACACAGAGAAATATGAAGTACACTGCAACAATTAACAACTAAATCCAGTCTCACCATGTTCCAGGGAGTTCAATTAAGACAAGTAGGCATTTAGACAGTTAATCCTATCTAATCACGCTTACCTAGCTAACGCAAGATAAATCTTGCAATTAAACCAATTAAATAACAGACATAACACTGGTTGAGCAGTTTAAGCAAAGTGCTTTTTCAATAATTTGCGTAAGTACACGCCCGTCACCTCGCGTACAAAGCATTCAAATCAAAACACATATATCCTAGGGGAGGAATTCCCCCACGCAAGGTTAGACAAGTCACTCACCTCAATCCCGGTACAAAACCGCTATGAAATGACTCCCTTTCCACGAGTATCCGACTCCGAGTGGACCAAATCTATTCAAACCAATTACATAGTGTAAATAACATCGCAAGTAACTAATTACACTGATAAAATTAAAGCTACGGAGCAAAAATGGGTGAACTGACCAAAATATCCCTCCATCCATCGACTCGGAATTGAAATATTTTTACATTTTCAGCACCCTCATACTCTCACGAGTCCAACCATATAAATATTATCAAAATCGGAGTTCGTTTGCCCCTCCAAATCGCCAAAGTTTGTTCTAAAAAACTTATCCCAATTTACACCCCAAATCCGAAATTAAAGGAAGAACTTGAGTTTAGATTAGTGAATAATGATCACAAGGGAGTAAGAAATCGTTACCCAACAATTGTCTCTGAAAAGCACGCGAAAAATCACTCAAAACCGAGCTCCCAAGCTTGAGGTTTTTGCAAAAATGGTGAAACCCTCGCGGATGAAATGTTATATTTTGATTATGTCTGCCCAGTGAAATGCTCTATGCGATCGCATGACCCTTGTTGCGATCGCATAGCACAACTTTTCTGCCTCACACTTTTACCTTATGCGATTTTATAAACCACAATGCGATCGCACTGCTCAACAAAATAGACTTACGCGATCGCACTCCCTACTCCGCGATCGCATATAACAAAATATTGGACCTGGGAACCCTAACCTTTCCACTATACGATCGTATATACCCCTTCGCGATCGCACAGAACAATCATCCCCATATATGCAATCGTATAGACATTTCCGTGATTGCATAGAGCAATATTTGAGCCTCTTCCCAAGCCTTCTGTGCGATTGCATCACCCTATCACATAGAGCAATCGTCTACAACACTTATGATAGCAAATCTAACCTGCTTCATTAACTCGAAATGGTCTGTTTGACCCCCGAAAACACCTCCCCCCGAGACCTCAACCAAAGCCACTAACCTACTCCAAATCACGATACGAACTTGTTCCAATCATAAAAACATATCATTAAACACAAAAATCATCAAATTATGGCGGATTTTAGCCTAAGTTTCAATCAAAACTTCTGAAAGATACATATTATCAAAAGCCCGACCATACGACGTCCGAATGACCTGAAAATTTGCAAACATATCCAAAATCACCTAACAAAGCTACTGCAACTGTCAGAATTCCACTTCGACTCCCTGATCAAATCTCGCCTATCGACCGAATTTCCAAAAATTCCAAACTTCGGCATTTCAAGCCTAATTGAGCTACGGACCTCCAAAATACATTCTGAACATGCTTCCAACCCCGAAATCACCTAACGGGGCTAACAGAACCATCGAATTCCCGTTCCGAGGTCTTATTAACACTATTCTGAATACGGGATATTTTTTAACTATAAGGCTCTCATTTAAGGACTAAGTGTCCTAAAACACTCCAAATTCTAGAACCGAACATCCCGGCAAACCACAATAGCAGAAATGAACTTAGGGAAAGCAATTAATTGGGGATCGGGGCGTAAATTTCAATAACGACCGGCCGGATCGTTACATCTTCCCCCACTTAAACATTCGTTCGTCCTCGAACGAGCATAGAAAACATACCTGAAAGAGTTAAGAAATTAGGGTACTGGCTACGCATATCCTGCTCGGTCTCCCAAGTCGCCTCCTCGGCCAGCTGACCCCACCATTGGACCTTCACCGAAATGATGTTTTTTGACCTCAACTTTCTGATTTGCCTGTCCAAAATGGCCACTGGCACCTCAACGTAGGATAGATCCTTGTCCAGCTGAACTGAACTAAAATCCAACACATGCGACGGGTCACCATGGTATCTCCGGAGCATAGAGACATGAAATACTAGATGGACTCCGGCTAGGCTGGGAGGTAAAGCCAGCTTATAAGCAACCTCCCCAACACGCCTCAAAATCTCAAAAGGCCCAATAAATCTCGGACTCAGCTTTCCTTTCTTCAGAAATCTCATGACGCCCTTCATGGGCGAAACTCGAAGTAGAACCCGCTCGCCAACCATAAATGTCACATCGCGAACCTTCTTGTCCGTATAACTCTTCTGTCAGGACTGGGCTGCACGGAGTCTATCCTGAATCACCTTGACCTTGTCCATTGCATCCTGGAACATCTCAATACCTAGAAACCTAGCCTCGCCCGGCTCGAACAAACCCACTGGGGATCTGCACCTCCTACCATATAGTGCCTCATACGGCATCTGAATCCTGGACTGATAGCTGTTGTTATAAGCAAATTCCACCAGTGGCAAGAAATGATCCCATGAACCTCCAAACTCAGTCACGCACGCACGGAGCATATCCTCCAAAATCCGAATAGTGCACTCGGACTGACCATCAGTCTGGGTGTGAAACGCTGTGCTCAACTCCACCCGAGTACCTAACTCCTACTGTACGGCTCTCCAAAACCGTGAAGTGAAACTGAGTGCCTCTGTCTGAAATGATAGAAACTGGAATACCATGCAACCGAACTATCTCCATGATGTAGATCTCCGCCAACCGCTACGATGAGTAAGTAGTGCACACAGGTATGAAATGGGCGAACTTGGTCAGCCGATCCACACTAACCCAAATAGAATCAAACTTCCTCACAGTCCGTGGAATTCCAGATATGAAGTACATGATGATGCACTCCCATTCCCACTCTGGGATCTCAATCTGCTGCAATAACCCACCCGGACGCTAATGCTCATACTTCACCTGCTGGCAGTTGAGGGACCTAGAAACATAGTCAACTATATCCTTCTTCATCTGCCTCCACCAATAGTGCTGCCTCAAGTCCTCATACATCTTCGCGGCACCCGGATGGATGGAATACCGCGAGCTGTGGGCCTCAGCTTGAATCAACTCTCGAAGATCATCTACATTGGGCACACAAATACGCCCCTGCATCCTTATAACTCTGTCATCCGCGATAGTGACATCTCGAGCATCACCACGCCGAACCTTGTCCTGAAGATCCAGCAAATAAGGGTCATCAAACTACCTCTCCGTGATGCCATCAAATAGAGAAGACCGAAAATCCACACAGACCAGAACCCGCCTAGGCTCCGAAAGATCCAATCTAACAAACTGCCTGGCCAAAGCCTGAACATCCATTGCCATAGGTCTCTCCGAAGCTGGTAGATATGCCAAACTCTCCACCTGGCGACTCAAGGCATCGGCAACCATATTGGCCTTGCCCTGGTGATAAAGAATAGTAATATCATAGTCCTTTAACAACTCCAACCACTTCCTCTGACGCATGTTCAAGTCCTTCTGCTTAAGCAAGTGCTGTAAACTCTGATGATCAGTGTAAATCTCACAAGGAACCCCATACAAATAATGACGCCAAATCTTCAAGGTGTTAACAATGGTAGCTAGCTCAAGATCGTGGACAGGGTAGTTCTTTTCATGCACCTTTAGTTGTCGGGACTCGTAGGCAATCACCCTACCGTCCTGCATCAATATTGCTTTGTTCCAACCCGTGAGGCATCACAATAAACTATATAGGACCCCGAACCGGTAGGTAGCATCAAGATAGGAGCTAAAGTCAAAGCTGTCTTGAGTTTTTGAAAGCTCGCCTCACACTCCCCTGTCCACTGAAAAGGAGCACCCATTTGGGTCAATCTGGTCATAGGTGTTGCGATCGAAGAGAACCCCTCCACAAAGCAACGGTAATAACCCGCCAAACTAAGGAAGTTGTGAATCTCAATAGCTGATGAGGGCTTGGACCAACCCTACACGGCCTCCACCTTCCTCGGATCCACTCGAATACCCTCGCCCGACCCCACTTGGCCTAGAAATGCCACCGAACTCAGCCAATACTCACATTTAGAGAACTTTGCATATAACTGCTTCTCCCTTAGAGTTTGAAGCACTATCCCCAGGTGCTGCTCGTTCTTTTCCCAACTCCGGGAATATACCAAAATATCATCAATGAAAACAATCACGAACGAGTCAAGATATGACCTAAATACACTGTGCATCAAATGCATAAAAGCTGATGGGGCATTAGTCAGCCCGAAAGACATAACGAGGAACTCGTAGTGACCATACCGAGTCTTGAAGGCAGTCTTCGGGATATCTAGCTCCTGAATCTTCAGATTATGATTAGTAGAGTGCCAATCAATCTTGGAGAACACTTGTGCGCCCTGTAGCTGATCAAATAAGTCATCAATACTTAACAAAGGATATTGGTTCTTCACTGTAACTTTGTTCAACTAGCGATAGTCATTGCACATACGCATAGAACCGTCTTTCTTCTTCACAAACAACACAGGAGCACCCCAAGTCGAAACACTGGGTCGAATGAAACCCTTACCCAACAACTCCTGTAACTGATCCTTCAACTCCTTCAACTCAGGAGGAGCCATGCAGTACGAAGGAATAGAAATGGGTTGAGTGCCCATCAATAAGTCAATATCTGTGTCGGGCGGCATGCCCGGGAGTTCAGCTGGAAATACATCAGAGAAATCACGTACCACTGGGACGTAATCAATAGAAGGAGTGTCAACACTGACATCCCTCACATAAGCTATATAAGCAGCACACCCCTTCTCAACCATACGCTGAGCTTTGAGAATGGAAATAACCCCGCTGGGGGTGTGATCTAGAGTACCACTCCACTCAATACGTGGAATGCTTGGCATAGCCAGTGTCACGGTCTTGGCGTGACAATCAAGAATAGCATAGTGGGGCGACAACCAGTCCACGCCCCAAATAATATCGAAATCAACCATACCGAGCAATAAAAGATTAGCTCTGGTCTCAAAACCACAAATAGTGACCAAACATGACCGATACACATGGTCCACAACCAAAGAATCTCCCACCGGAGTAGAAACATAAATGGGGGCACTCAAAGAATCTCGAGGCACACCTATATGTGAAGCAAAATAAGAGGACACATATGAAAAAGTAGAACCAGGATCGAATAGAACCGATGCCTCTCTATGACTAACCAATATAATACCTGTGATAACAGAATGGAGGCGATAGCTGCGTCGCGATCAGGAATAGCATAAAATCTGGTCTGACCCCTCCCTAGAGGGCGTCCTCTATCACCCTGATCCCCGCCCCTAGCTGGCTGGGCAGGTGGGGTGCAGCTGGGGTTGGAACAATGGCCTGCTGCCCTTGTGAACCACCTGAGGCTGCAAAGTCTGTGGAGGCGCTCCCCTCCTATGGCTAGGGCACTTCCTAACTAGATGGTGAGTATCCCCGCACTCAAAACAAGCCCTGGGAGGACGCGGTGGCTGTGACTGACTTGCCCCGCTCTCGCTTGACTGACCCTTGGAGGTACCCCGCGCAGGAGGCGCTAGAAACTGTGGGAGCGTGGTAAGGCTCCTGAGGTACTGGAGGAGCTGGAGTACTACCAGCTGTTGGCAATGTTGAGTGAACTGGATGATCGAAATAACCCCAGCCAAATCGACCGGCTGCTGCTGTACGGGGACTAGAGATATGGCCCAGCTCACGAGACCTCTTGGCCTCCTCTCTCCTCGCTCTCTAGTGAGCATACCCTCGATCCGTCTGGCAATACTCACTGCCTGCTAATACGGTACATCCGTCTCCAGCTCTCTAGCCATGCTGGATCGGATAGGCGGGATAAGACCCTCAATAAATCTCCGCACTCTCTCCCGAAACGTGGCGACCAAGGTCGGTGCATGTTTGGATAACTGGGTGAAACTGATGGCATACTCAGATACTATCATAGAGCCCTGGCGCAATCGCTCAAACTCCGCTTGCCAAGCATTTCTAAGGCTCTGGGGAACAAACTCCCTCAAAAACATATCAGAAAACTATGTCCAGGTAAACGAGGCAGGCTCGTCTGGACTATCCAACTCATATGTGCGCCACCAATCATAAGTAGCCCATCGAAGCTGAAAAACAATAAAGGAAACCCCACTGGTCTCCACTATACTCATAGTACGGAGGATGAGATGACACTCTTCTAGAAACCCCAAGGCATCATCTGAAGCTAAATCACTGAACACAAGGGGATCATACTTCTTGAACCTCTCCAACCTGCGCTGCTCATCCTCAGAGGCAGCTGGCCCACCTCTAGGTTGTACTGGTGCAGCAGGCAGTATAGTAATAACCTTTGGAACCAGCTCCACGGGTACTCGCTGCTCAGGTGTGCGGGCTGCAGGAGTCTGGGCCCCTCTCCCGGCATAAGATGTAGCTGCAGCGAGAGGGAGCAACCTTGCCTGAGCTGAGGTAGTGTACATTCTCATAAACTGCGCTACAGTCTCCTAGAGTGCTGGAGTCATAGTAGCTGTAGTAGGTGTACCAGGTGCCTGTGCCCCAACCTGATCCACCGCTGGTGCCTCAGCGGTAATGCGCACGGGTGTTGTGGCTGCACCTCGGGCGCGTCCTCGACCTCTACCCCGGCCCTGGCCTCTAGCAGCGGTAGCAAGGGGCGCGGGTGCTTGATCCTCATGAGTAGCACGTGTCCTCACCATCTGTGAGATAATAGAAGATAGAAGTTTAGATTTGGTGTCAAAATATTGCACGACAAGGACTTCAAAAGAATTGAAAAGTTTCCTAAACAGTTATATAGCCCATTGTAGATAAATACGGACGTCTCCGTATCGATCAGCGAGACTCTAAATAACTGGCCTATGTCCCGTGACTCCTATGAACCTAGAGCTATGATACAACTTGTCACGACCCTAGCTCACCAATCATGAACCTGTCATGACGGCACCCAGTCTTCGCGACTAGGTAAGCCTAACACAATGCGGAATGTACAACTCTTTATGAACAATAGCTAAGATAACAGCGGAAAGATATAAAAGAAATGTACTAGTGCCGCTTGGCACATACACTTTACCAAATACCAGAAAGTACAAACACCAAGACCCGGAAACTCACGGGTAACACAGACTAAGAGAGTATATTTGTAGCTCTATACATCCAGAGTATCTATACAACTGAAATAAAGGAAATAACTAACATCACTTAGGAAGAATAGAAGAAGAACCTCCGGATCTGCGGACGTAGCAGATTCATACCTTGAGTCTCCTGAAAATGTGCCTAGGTCACCTATAGTGCGTCTGATCATATGGGCCTGGATCTGCACAACAAAAGTGTGCAGAAGAGTAGCATGAGTACACTACGGTGGTACTCAGTAAGTGCCAAGCCTAACCTCGATGGAGTAGTGACGAGAAAGGTCAGGGCCCTACCGAGAATAATAAAAATAATGATAATAACACCGAACAGTACAAAATAGGAATAAGTCTAAAATAATAGCAAACGATATAAATAGTACAAGCCGTCTACAGTTAAGCTAACAAAGAGAAATCAACACAACAAGTACAAATCAACTATCCAGGATCTCCAGAAATTGAACCCGCAGTCCTTTATACTCAGCAACCCAGGATCTCCGGAAATCGAACCCACAGTCCATATATCACTATCACAGGATCTCCGGGAATTGAACCCGTAGTCCTTTATATCAATATCACATGATCTCTGTGAATTGAACCTGCAGTCCATTATATCAATATCACAGGATCTCCGGGAATTGAACCTGCAGTCCATATATCATAATCACAGGATCTCCGGGAATTGAACCCGTAGTCCTTTATATCAGTATCACAGGATCTCCGGGAATTGAACCCGTAGTCCACAGAACGCAAACACAATCAAATAAGAGAAAACACAGAGAAATATGAAGTACACTGCTACAATTAACAACTAAATCCAGTCTCACTATGTTCCCGGGAGTTCAATTAAGACAAGTAGGCATTTAGATAGTTAATCCTATATAATCATGCTTCCCTAGCTAACGCAGGATAAATCTTGCAATTAAATCAATTAAATAACAGAAATAACACTGGTTGAGCAGTTTAAGCAAAGTGGTTTTTCAATAATTTGCGCAAGTACACGACGTCACCTCGCGTACAAGGCATTCAAATCAACACATATATATCCTAGGGGAGGAATTCCCCCACTCAAGGTTAGACAAGTCACTTACCTCAATCCCGGTACAAACCGTTAAAAAATGACTCCATTGCCACGAGTATCCGACTCCAAGTGGCCCAAATCTATTCAAACCAATTACATAGTGTAAATAACATTGCAAGTAACTAATGACACTGATAAAATTAAATCTACGGCGCGAAAATGGGTAAAATGAACAAAATACCCCTCTATCCATCGGCTCGGAATCAAAATATTTTTACGTTTTCAGAACCCTTGTACTCTCACGAGTCTAACCATATAAAATTTATCAAAATCGGAGTTTGTTTGCCGCTCCAAATCGCCAAAGCTTATTCTAAGAAACTTACCCCAATTTACACCGCAAATCCGAAATTAAAGGAAGAATTTTGAGTTTAGGTTAGTGAATAATGATCACAATGGAGTAAGAAATCGTTACCCAATAATTTCCTCTGAAAAGCACGTGAAAAATCACACAAAATCGAGCTCCATAGCTTGAGTTTTTGCAAAAATGGTGAAACCCTCGCGGATGAAATATTATATTCTGATTTCGTCTACCTAGTGAAATACTCTATGTGATCACATGACCCTTGTTGCGATCGCATAGCACAATTATTCTGCCTCACATTTTTACCTTATTCGATCGCATTGACCACAATGCGATCGCACTGCTCAACAAAATAGACTTACGCGATCGCACTCCCTACTCCGCGATCGCATAGAACAAAATATAGGACCTGGGACCCCTAACCTTTCCACTATGCGGTCGCATATACCCATTCGTGATCGCAGAGAACAAGCATCCCTATCTATGCGATCACATAGACCTTTCCGCGATCGCATAGAGCAATATTTGAGCCTCCTCCCAAGCATTCTATGCGATCGCATCACTCTATTGCGATCACATAGAGCAATCATCTACAACACTCATGACAGCAAATCTGACCTGCTTCATTAACTCGAAATGGTCTGTTTAACCCCCGGAAACACTCCCGAGACCCTCGGGACCTCAACCAAAGCCACCAACCTACTCCAAATCACGATACAAACTTGTTCCAATCATAAAAAATATACGTTAAGCACAAAAATCATCAAATTAGGGTGGATTCAAGCCTAAGTTTCAACCAAAACTTCCGAAACCTACATACTATCAAAAGCCCGACCAAACGACGTCCGAATGACCTAAAAATTTGCAGACATATCCAAAATCACCTAACGAAGCTACTTCAACTGTCAGAATTCCATTTCGACTCCCGGATCAAAATCTCGCCTATCGACCGGATTTCCAAAAATTCCAAACTTCGGCATTTCAAGCCTAATTGAGCTACGGACCTCCAAAATACATTCCGAACACGCTCCCATCCACTAAATCACCTAACGTAGCTAATGGAACCATCAAATTCCCGTTCCAAGATCGTCTTAACACTGTTCTGAACACGGGCTATTTTTCAACTATAAGGCTTTGATTTAGGGACTAAGTGTCCCAAAACACTCCAAATTCTAGAACCGAACATCCCCGTAAACCAAAATAGCAGAAATGAACTTAGGGGAAGTAATTAATTTGGGATCGGGGCATATATTTCAAAATCGACCGGCCGGGTTGGTACAATTGGTTACTAATTAGTAATTTAGTTTATAATTAGTTATTGGGTACTTATTTTTGAATTTAAATACATATAAAAACGAAATAATAAAATAAAATAAAAAAACTACCATATATATTAATTGGTTACTTTATTTGAATTAATAAATATAGATATCATATAGTAGTTAAATATAGTAAAAAATGAAAATCAAATATATAAAAAATAACTACCATTCGAATTGGGTGGGAGTAGTTTCAAATTTGACTTTTTAAATTATTTTAAAATAAAAAAAATTTAAAAAATAATGAATTACCAATTCAAATTGGGGAGAAGTTTTAAAATTATAATAAAATAAAAAAATGAAAAAAATCTTTTTATATTATAATATACATATGAAAACGAAAATAATAAAATTAAATAAAAAACTACCATATATATTAATTGGTTACTTTATTTGAATTTAATAAATATAGATATCTTATACTTAAATATAATTAAAAAAATAACAAAAAATAAATAGGCATTGGGTGGCTACGCAATTGGGTGGGAGTAATTTCAAGTTTGAATTTTTAAATTATTTTAAAATAAAAAGCGAACACAAAACTACATATAATAAACGAAAAACAGAAGAAAAATTACTCATTCAAATTGAGAAGTAGTTTCAAGTCGATTTTAAAACAAAAAATAAAATTAAAAAAATAAATAATTACAAATTCAAATTGCGGAGTAGTTTCAATTTGGAGTTCTGAAATTACAAAAATGAAAAATCTATTTATATATAAAAACTAGAATATAAAGGAAAATAATTAGATTATTAAAATATCGAAGAACTAGACTAAAAATACAAATGACTAACATGTACCATACAAATTTAGAAACTTTATAATATAATAAATATGTGTGTGTGTGTGTGTAATAATAAATATAATAGCTACTTCTATAGTCGGTTTGGTTTGAATTTTTTCAATTATATTTTAATAAAAATCAAAAATAAATCAAATTTGATCGATTTTTAAAATTTAAAATCAAAATCACACCTAAAAAATATCGGTGTTTTGGTCAATTTAATTAAGTTTTCAATTTGATTTGATTTTTTAAATTTTTATAAACACTCAGTAACTTCCCCCATACCATTCTATTGGCCGTATTTGTGAATACTCCAAATATCCATATTTCTTTCTCTCTTCCCCTGTTATGTTAATATCCCACCACAATTTTTACCTTTTATGGATAAACATGTACTTTCTCCCAATGTGTACCCTTGCCCAGTGGCGGAGCCAGAACCCTGATGAAGGGTGTTCAAAAAAAAATTTGTACCTAGTGGATATAATGAATTACAAATTCAAATTGGGGAGTAGTTTCAATTTGGAGTTTTGAAATAAAAAAATAAAAAATTTATTTATATATAATATACATATAAAAATGAAAATAATATTAATTGGTTACTTTATTTGGATTTAATAAATATAGATATCTTATTTTTAAATATGATTAAAAAGCAACAAAAATAAATATATAAAAAAATAACTACCCATTTAAATTTTGTGGGAGTGGTTTCAAGTTTGAGTTTTTAAATTATTTTAAAATAAAAAGCAAAAAGAATTACCTATAAAACAATAAAAAAAGAGAAGAACAACTACCCACTCAAATTGGGAAGTAGTTTCAAGTCGAGTTTTAAAATATAAAACGAAATTAAAAAAATAATGAATTACAAATTCAAATTGGGGAGTAGTTACAAATTCAAAGAAATCTATATCTATGTATATATAATAGGAGAGGCAAAAAAATATTTTAATGACAAGTGTCATAATTTAAATTAATAATATTATTATACTAAATATTGGATAATATTATAAATAAAAATACATAACAAAAAATTTATTTGTTGACTATATAAGTCCCCTTTAATTTAATGGAGATTTTATTTATCAAAATTTAGATAATATCTATTCTATTTATATAGAATAGGATAATCAAATAATTGTGATAATTCGAAATGTATAAAATTAACAAAGTGACAAATATTTTTTTAATATTGACCTCGCATCGCACGAATACGAATACTAGTTCAGAAGTAAAAATACGGATTCTTGGGTGTTTGTTTAGGCAGGTTCTAGAAAAGCCAGTTGTCCAGAATTATTGTAAAAAATATGTGAAAATATCTGGAATGGACAGCTGTCCCAACAACTGTCTATTTTCTATTTTAAAAGATGTTTTTTTCCTAAGTTTTATGGACTGGAATTTTTTAGAATTATTCCCTTATTTTTTAGGACACATAACAGATTTCATCCTACATATATAGGATCTCTCTTCTCACTTAGAGGGGGACTGAAAATGGGGATAGAGAGATACGTACTAAACACCATCTTTCTGCATATAGACTTATTTTGAAAACGAAAGTTTTCCAAACTTTAAACTTCAAGCAAAAGTAGTTCATCATCTGTTTTGGTGTTGATTTGCTGGGGCTGGTGTTTGCTTCATTGCTGGTTCCTTTCTTTGGAGTTTGCTAGCCTTTATTTGGCTCTAATTCTTTCTCTTTATTCATCTTTTCAAGGTATTTTTTCCTATTCCTTATGAATCTGAAGTGAAGTTTCATGAGGACTTGAATTATTCGCGAAAGATGAAACTGAATCAGTTGTAATTTCTACTGTTAGTTAGATCATTGTTCTGTAATGTTCCAGAACCTGTTAAAACTTTGTATTCCCTTATGAATATCCATGAATCACTACTTTCCTTCACAAGCTTAATATAAAATGATCCCAATCTGGATTGCTTGTGATGATTTGCTTTTTCAAATTAAGATAAATAGTTATACGTTAGTTAGGGCCAAGTCAACAGGTGTTTGAGTTAATGCACGTTAGGTATTTAGAGGAGTTCCTTAGTTGTTTCTGTTGCTACTGAGTCGGTTGTACTCATACTACACCCTGCACTTTAAGTATAGATCCAGGTGAGTTAAAGTGTGGCGATTGTTGCATTCAAGCCGGCTATATGTGGAGATTGCAAGGTAGCTGCTAGTATTCGCAGGACGTTATTACTCCTCTTGTCATTTATTCTTTTGGACAGTATAGTTTATATATCTTAGTTTATAATTTTAGACACTACTTAGTGACTCCCCAATATTTTGGGTCTCGTTTTTTGTATTTTTCTATATTATGTATAGAGTTGATTTAGTTTTGAAAAATTTAACTGTTGAAATGTTTTATTAATTTCTTGTAATCGGTTTAGTAGTAATATTTTGGGAAGTAGACTTGCTTTGTAACACGATAGGCGCCATCACGATCATGGTTAGATTTTGGGTCGTGATAACTACCTAGAAAAAAGTCATCTTCATCTCCTCTCCCCCCCCCCTCCCGGGCATTCGTGGGCAGCAGGATATCTCCCCGGGTTGTATGCATGACAGATTGAACCCGACGAGGAGTTCTCTAGCCGAAATGATACTTCTGTTGAGCTTGGATTCCAACACTCTCCATTGGATAATCTTGGCCGAAATTTTTGGATCTACCAAAACACATTTAATTTTGAAATCTAAGACATTTAGAGGCATTACCAGGGCGTCGTTATATGGTAGCAACAGTCCATCCACGAGCGGGATCTTCTCTTGCTTTCCAAGGCTCCATGTTGTCACGATTGCGACTGTAGTTGTTTTCAGCCCGGTCACTTAAGAGTTCCCTAAGATCGCCATTTCTCAATAATGTGGACACCTCTTCGCACAGATGCCGGCAGTCCCCAGTCCGGTGATCGTTTGTCTCGTTATTTCTGCAACACGGGTTCGGATCTATTTAACTAGGATCATACCTCATTTTCTGCAGGAACCTTGCTTTTTTAATGTACCTCATAGTCAAAACCAGCTCCACTATGCTAACATTGAAGTTGTATTCAGAAAGCATGGGGTAGGAAGTATCTCGAGAACTTGACATTTCCTTGTCCTATAATGACGTATTAGTTTGGTCGTGATCAACTCACCTATCGGTAGTGAATCTATCTACAGATGGAAAACCTCTACCACATTCTTCAGCCCATTCATAGGGCAAAAATCGAATCCTCAAAGACCATTGATTTGTGTCAAAATCTTCTTTTGACTTATCTTTATTAATCTCCCGGTCCTACCCCTTAAGTGACGCAGGAAAATTGAGCTGATCATCCTCAATCCTTATCTTTAGCTCGTATTGGTTGAGAACACCTGCCCAAATTGTTTCCTGGAACTCGAGAAAACTCTCTTTCAACTTCCAAAAAGTGTCAGAACTTCTCAAACTCAGTCCTTTGGTGAAGGATTCAACCGCCCATTCATCTGGTACGGCCAGTAGCAACATCCATTCTTTTGGAACCTAGTTACAAATTCCCACAGCAACTCAGACTCTCCTTGTACAATCCTAAATATATTGGACTTTCGAGATTGCACCTTTTTTGCCCCGGTATGTGCCTTGATTAAAGAGTCTGTGAGCATCTCAAATGAGTCTATGGAATGCTTGGGAAATAGTGAATACCATGTCACTCCCCTTGTAAGAGTCTCCTCGAATTTATTCAACAAAACTGATTCAATCTCATGTGGAGCTAAAGCGTTCCCCTTTACCGATGTTGTATAGGTGGTCATATACTTCCGAGGATGTGAAGTCCCATCATACTTCGACATGTATGGAAATATGAACCACTTCGGGATCAATTCTAGTGTCATGCTTGGTTTGTACAGCAATTATGTGTACTTCTTTGAGTCCAACCCTTTTAGTACTGGTGGGATGGTTGGAATTTGATCCAATCAGGCATTTACTTTTCTCATAAACCGCATGAGTTTGATTTTTAATGGACCACTCTCGTTATTGTTATCGAATATGCTCCCTAGGCCTCAATTGAGCCAATCACTCCCCTCGGATGTTGTTGTCGACATTCTACGTTGTTTGATTCACGGGAGCGTCGCGAGGAACTTGACCTCGTCATTTGCATTGTTAGAAGCCCCTGACAACGCCTACTTTAGCTCCACCATGACCTTATTATGTCTTCTGAGATGACATATAATGGCCTTCGGTTGCACTTGCAAGACCCTGACTACTTTGACGTGATCTTCTTCAACGTCATTAGGAATCGCCTCCCGAACATGTCGCCAATATCGGTCACCATGGACCGGCATGGCCTCATTCCCCTCTTTGGGCGTATCGCTGATATATTCTTCGTGTTGAGGCTGAATTCCTTGTTATTGTAACACTTATATCCTCGATTAATTGCCTTCATGAAAAATATAGTTTATTTTCTAGGAAAATTGAAACTATTTATATTCTGTAGCCATAAAAGTGTATAAAATTTGTATATTTTTGTAAATAATATTATATATATTATGCTTGAATATTTTTTGGATTTTAAATAGTATTCGTTTAGATTTATCTTCACATGAAAAATGATTAAATTTAATTTCTTTTGAAATTGTAGGTATTTTTCGGTTATCGTGTAAAATATGACCATTTTTCAATATCACCCCTTATTTTCTCACTGAGATCCATTTATTTAGATGTAGTTTGCAAGTATTGTTAGTGTGTTTCTAAGGACTCACCGCTATGTTGGCCCATTGCTCAGAACTCCCCGGCGGACCTTTGGTCTTTTTTTGTATTGGGCTTTCATTTCAAAAAAATTATAGCCAAAATAAAAGGGGGTATTATTATTCATAGCCCGTGGCAGAAACTATTTAATATTTGATAGCTGAAAAAGTATATAAATTTTGTATATATATATATATATATATATATATATATATATATATATATATATATATATATATATCACTATTATTCTAATAGTGGTTATACAATGTCATTTTTCCAAAATAAAGTAACTCGAAGTAGATAATCAGAAGAATTGGGAAAGAATGAAGAATTAACATAAATAGTTGCTCGCTCAATCTCGTAAACTAAATTAGTCGACATATATTATAATATATGTATTATTTATGTGCAATATGTTTATAATCATTGTATAATCTATATATACTAACTAAAAAAAGTAAACAGTAAATTATCGGTTATTTATGCAAAGATCCCAAGGAATCTTTATGCAAATAGCCAATCGAATTCACTAATAATCGTGAAGAGGGCCTAATAAAAGGAGAACTAGAACTATGTAACCAACACACATCAATAGCATCTTCTTCTTTTTTAACAAAACAAAGGTAATACATTTTAAACTGTATGGAATACCATTAATTATATCATTAAAGAAACTACAAGCCTTAAGGACATTCATATTATCCATCATGGCTAAATTGCAACATACATCAGTATGTTGCAATGTTTTTAACCAAATACACATAACCATACTTATCATTGCTAAGTTATTTAACACAAAGGGGGTTAGTTTATCAAAAAGTTGGTGTTCTTCTCCATGCATGAGTGTCTCCATTACCATCTTATGTGCTACCGTGTTTCCTTCTCGAAAGTTATTGCTGATTTTCGATTGCTTCAATTGGTGCATTAACCACTTGCAAATAGTCGAGTTGTGAGGAACACAATTAGTGTGTGGTGTTGTCATGACCCAAATCCCGGTCGTGATGTTGCCCAACACCTTGTTAGACAAGTCCGACCTTTAGAACACCTCCAACCCAAGTTTACAAAATTCCTTGCCAATTATTAAACTTAAAATACAAATTAAGCAAAAATTCTTGAACTGATAGTAATAGAAACAATGCGAAATCCACAATAATAGATGTCACACCTCCTTTTTACCGCACCCGCGAGGGCGCAAGGGAGTTTTTCCAATTAAAGGACAATCGACACGGGATTTATTTAATTAATTCAGAGTCGCCACTTGAGAGATTTATGGTGTCCCAAGTCACCGATTGAATCCCGAATCGAGGAAAAGAATGACTCTATTAAACAGTCTGCGTACCAGAGATCCGGATAAGGAATTCTGTTAACTCGGGAGAAGGTATTAGGCATTCCCGAATTCCGTGGTTCTAGCACGGTCGCTCAACTGTCATATTTTGGCTTATTAACCTGATTTGCAACATATTATCCTACAGTGCAATTTTAATGTTATTTACCGCTTTTTGTCAATTATTAGAGCTTTAAGAAAATGAACATTGTCTAAGAACGTATTTTTGGATCACGTCACATGAAATGCACCCGGATCTTCGACACATTCTTATTCAACGTTGTTGGATTTGGATTTGAGTTGCATGAAATGCACACTCGTATTTGAGAGAGGTAAAATGATTAAAACCACACCTAAAATGACTAACGTATCACTACTTTGCGAAGGGCCGTAAAATTAGCTAAACGACTCGTCCCAAATTCCAATTATTTGAATATATATACATTCATGAGAGCGCCATGATTTAATGCATTATTTAGTGAGTCTCGTCTCATTTTATTATTAAAAGGCAAACCAAAAGAAATCTATAATAATTTTTTTATTTTTTATTTTTTATGTGTCTCTAATAAAAGAAAAATTCCTAAGCACTGAAAAAAAATTATAATCGGGTCTATTTTTTATTAGCAATCCGCTTTGGGCCTTGAATACAACCCGCTTTAAAATCAAAGTCCCAAAGAGCAGGACTTAACCCGGACACAAAATAAGGTAGGTTAGTTATAGCTTGGACCCAAGGTTTGGGCCGCCTGGCAAAGTGTCAAAACCAACTGGATTACAGATTACAAAAATCTTGCAAAAGCAGTCTAAAACCTATAATGATGTCAAGGGAAAACAATACACGATTATCCAAACTAGTGAGACATTGATCGATTATCCTCTGATTGCATACTTCTCTTACTCTATTTATTTGATACAATGTATTTTAACTATTCCCAAAGCTGACAGTTAAACTGGCAATAAGGTCAAGTTCAGCCCAGGGATACCTTTTGAAATCTCTTTTACCATTATAAAAAAACTTATCAAATGCTTAGGAATTATCATTAGGAAATGGAACCATTCACTCACAAACTAAGGGGTATTATTTGCTAGCATGATTAAATGCCACTCAACTGATGTTATTAATTATGCTAATAATAATAGACTGACCAATAAAGTGAATTGACATGTGCTTATGAGCAACAATTCACCAATTTAAAACAAACAACCTAGAATAGCCAAGCTTAACTACAACACTTAATTACCAAACATGAATTCAGACTAAGAACAATTTTAAAATCCAATTTCAGTCTACTTATACAATATGTAATGTCATTATCATTACTGAAGTGTGGTTCAAACAAGCCAAACAATAAGCACAAGAAAAATAATTTTTAAACTGAACAACAACATTAACAATTCAGGCACTGATATGCATTTTTTCATAGCATAAAAAATGTTCTTCTACATATGAACACGACTTCAACACTGCTTGAGCTTGTGAATATACCTGGAATTCGAAAGCAAAGAAAAAATGGAGGAAAAGAGAT
>JASVEL010004926.1:0-20426 GCA_032618575.1 Nicotiana noctiflora
TATGTAATGGCACGGTGAAGTACGGAATCAGGCATAGTGATTCCTGTGTTATGTATGTGATGGAGACTAGAAGTTCACGTAACCCGCCTACGCAGCGGTGGTATATCGTGTGTAACGGCACAGTGTAGCGGTTATCGGAAATTCGAAGCTCTAGTGGCTATCTCGTTACTTGATATGATGAATTTGAATAATGATATACGATTGTTGACTGGTTGTCATAAGCCAGGTTGTCCAGACTAATGTGATATGGACTATGTCAGAAACATGTCGCAAACTGCATGGCAGAGCGCATCAGATCATGCTCCAGCAGGGTGGATGTACCCTAGGGCCAGCGGACGGCTGGTAGGTATTGCTTTGTCAGTTGGGCCTTCGTGGTGGATGTCAGTGTAGAGGTATCTACCATTGATTCAATTCCGGTATTGAGGAACTTTGTCGGATGCATTTCATGTGGCCGAGTTTGAGGCTATATATATGTTTGTTACAAAGAGCGACTTGACTCGATGTGCATTCCCTTTGCTAGATTTATGCGTGGATCGGGTGGCACGCCCCACTGGTATGGTATCTGGATCGGGTTGCATGCCGCCACAGGTATGTTATTGGAATGGGTTGCGCGCCACAATAGTGTGATGTTGGAACGGGTTGCGCGCCGTAACAGTGTGATGTGGGAAATATAGCTTCCGATATGTACCTTGTATACAATACTTCCTCTCTTCTGAGGAATAGTTCGTATTCGATATCGCTCGGGGAATAGCACATCGATTGTGCCCATACAGGATTCGATAGCATATACTAAATGTATCACCGTGTATGTGATTGATTGCTTGAGTTCAGACCTAAATATGTGTGTGGCTGACCGTTTTGAGCATTGCGACTTGAGGTGCTCCATGAGTAATAGTGTTTGGATAGAATCATGAGTTGTGGCAAGGCCACGTGATGTTATGACCTTTCGAGGAGGATTCGGGTACTCTAATTCTATGATGTGAGACGAGATCTCAGTTATGTGTTGTGATGGTATTAAAGAATTTGAATTATAGCTCTTTATGTGAGTCTGTTGTCATGATTCGAGTGTGTTCAGATCATTTCTTATTGGAGCCTGTGTTTTGCTCGTCGTGGCTTAGGCCGATGAGGAGGTGTCATATTACCACTGTGGTCTGTTATAATTGAAATGATCGTTGGAGTCATTAATGAGTGCGAACATACATGATTTCAGCTAGATAGAAAGGTAATATCGAGGTTTGGCTCCAAAATACGTTGTAATATCAGTCAAAAGAGAAATGGCTTCATAAATGGTGGATCTGAGGAATTGTTACGGTTTAGCCCGTGTTTTATTTATCGTTGGCAATATATGAAAGTGTTGGAATAAGACTTCAACTAATAAGAGGTTTCCATCGGTATTTGGGTATTGTAGGCAACTGTAGTAATAAAGAATGTTATTGTGGTCATATGAGTAAAGTTATGCGAAGTGTAAATTCAACAAAGTTATGCATTAATGTTTGGGTACAACGTGTGGAGATTGATATGGTGGTCGAATGATGGAAACATACTTGGCAGGAAATTCAGGGTGTTGGAATTTGGCCTAATGGCTTATTCGCTTGAATAAAGAATTATATCTACAAAATTATATAGCTAATGTGCTCAACTAAGTAGTGGTAGCACGGGAAGGTGCATGATGTGTTAAACAAGTTATTTGAGACTACATCATTGTACTTCTCAGCACGTTCGAGGACGAACGTATGTTTAAGTGGGGGAGATTGTAACGACCCGATCGGTCGTTTTGAGCCCCGACGTGTCTTTCAGCAGATTGAGGCCATGAACAACTTCATCTCAGGTATATTGACTTGTGTGTATGGCCAGAATTAAAATTCAGGAAGTTTGGAGTCAAATCTAAATGGAAATTCTCATTTTGAAAGCTTAAAGTTGAAGAAATGAACTAGGATTGGAATTTTGAGTAAATGACCTCGGAATTGGGATCTAAAAGTTCCAGCATGCTCGTATGATGATTTTGAACTAGGGCGTATGTCCGGATTTGGTTTTTGATAACCCGTGAGCATTTCGGCGTATATGGTGGAAGTTAGTATTTTTGAAAAATTTCATAAATTTGGGTTGGAAGGCATTTTAGAGTTATAGATGTCCATTTGGGATTCCGAGTCTAGGAATAGATCCGTATGGTGATTTTGGAGTTGGGAAAGCGATCGGAAGTGAATTCGGATGTCCGGAGGTCATTTTGAAGTCATTTGGCTAAATACGGGAATTTGAAGGTTTATGAGAAAATTCGACCAGAAGTGAAAATTTTGATATCGGGGTTAGAATGCGATTCCGAAAGTTGGTACAAGTCTGTAATGTCGAATGTGACTTGTGTGCAAACTTTGAGTCAATTCGGATCGATTTTGCTAGGAAAATAGACAATTAATCTCTTTAAGGAAAGCTTAAGTTGGAAAAGTCAACCCAACGTTGACTTATGAGTTAGAGGGCTGGGAACTGAATTCCGATGATTCGGTTAGTTTCGGGGGATGATTTAAGACTTATAAGCGCAATTGGAAGTAATTTTGGAGGTCCGGTGAAGAAGTTAGCCTATTTTGGCGAAGTTGGAATTTTAGCGAAATCCGATCGATGGGTGATATTTTGATTCGGGAGTCGGAATGGAATTCCGACAGTTGCAGTAGCTTCTTTAGGTGATTTTGGATATGTCTGCAAATTTTCAGGTCATTCGGAATTCGTTTGGTCGGGTTTTTGATCGAAAGTGTATTTTCGGAAGTTTTTGGAAACTTAGGCCTTGATTTGATGAAAATTGATGATTTTGATGCTATTTCGGCGATTTGATCACTCGAGCGAGTTCGTGTGATGTTTTAGAGTCAATGTAAATATTTGGTTTGGAGCCGCGAGGGCTCGGGAGTATTTCGGAGGTATCTCGGAATAATTCTGGACTTAGAAAATAGGCAGAAAATGCAGAAAAATCTGTTGTGAACAGTGTCCATGAACAGTGCCTGCGAAACAGTGTCCGTGAACAGTTCCATGAACAGTAACTGTGAATAGTGTCGGACAGAATATATTTGAGGTCCAAAAATATATTGCCATTTTTTACGATTTGGAGCTCGGATAGGGCGATTTTTCGTGGGATTTTTGGAGAGAACAACGGGGTAAGTGTTCTTAACTCAATTTTGGTGGTATAACTCGAATCTATTGCAAGTTTCAGTGTTTAATTTGAGAATTTTTGTTGAAAAGGGCAGAAAACCCTCTTGGATAGAAATAGTGATTTAAGGGGACAAATGAACTCCAACTTTTGTGAATTTAGTATGTACGGACTCGTGGGGAGACGAGGATTCCGGAAATATAAATTTCGAAATTTTTCGAGATGTGGGCCCGGGGCTCGAGTTTTGCCAATTTCGTGATTTTTGATATTTTTCGAGTTCTTTCGATTGGGTTATGTTCCATTAGCCTATTTTGATATATTTGTACTGATTTTGGCTAGTTTTGACGTGTGTGGATGCCGATTCGAGGAGCTAAGGCATCGCGGGCATGAAGCTTCTACCGGTTCGAGGTGAGTGGTAGTAGTAAACAATGTACTGAGGGTTTGAAACCTCGTACTAGCACTTCACAGTGCTATATTGAGATGAGACACGCGTTCTATGATGGGCGTGGTGACATTGTGATTGGGGGTTCGGACTTAGTCCTTCCCGGCTAATAGAATACTGTGTTATGACTGATAATAAGTTTATAACTGTGCAATTGGGCTGATAGCCATGTTTGGGGCCTTGTGCCGATCTGTAGAGCATTAGGGAACCTATAGAGCTAGGTGACCCTTATATCGTGTTGGAAACATACACTTAGTCGTAGCTCTAGCTGCATAGCATAATATGAGCCCGTACTAGATGTGTACATTGAGAGAGATTATCTAGGGTGGAATTCCCTGTTCTAGCTGAGTGGGCCTGAATGGCCAAGTTTATACCGATTGAGATGAGATAGGGTCGATGACCCACTATGAGATGTTATATTGGGCCTGAAAGGCCAAGTCTATATTGACCGAGACAGGGTCAAGGACCCACTGTGATATATTATAATGGGCCTGAGAGGCCAAGTATATACTGACTTGGATAGGGTCGAGGACCCGTTATGAGGTATTATATATATATACCTATATTGGATCGGGTTGCACGCCGCGGCAGTATATATATTGGATCGGACCGCACGCGCGTGTAATATACATGTAATATACATGTGGGACGGATCGCACGCCGCAGTATTATTACGCTCGGGCCGTAGGAGCCCTTCGGAGTCCGAGTCCGCACACATTCTCGGTGAGTGCCGTATATATTATGGGATCGGTCTGCGCGCCCGCAGCAGGATAAATATATATACATATATATTGGATCGGACCGCACGCCGCAGTGAATACATGTGTGGATCGGGCGGCACGCCGCAACGTCATAGCGCTTGGGCCTAGGGAGCCCCTCCGAAGTCCGTATACACCCCCAGTGAGCGCCGTCGACGTTAAATGGAGCGGGCGCGCCGCAGCGGTATATGTATTGGAGCGGGCTGCGCACCGCAACATTATACTTATTCATATTCATATATATACTCTGAAATATTTATATGTTATAGACATATGTATATGTCTCCATATATTGAGATGGTTGTATACCGTAATGGTACGAGCGAGGATGTGGTCAGTGTGGGACCTAGATGAGATAGATGTGGACTGGAGATCGGAGTACTCATTATAGTGATGACTAACCTGTGGGGGTTGCCTTAGAACTGTTTAGTGATAGTACAGGAGTTCTTATTTTCAGTTATTGTTTATTATTGTTACTCACTGAGTTGAAATATACTCACCCCACTCCCCTGCACTTTTTGTGCAGATATACAGGTTCAGGAGGGCGGTTGAGCTATCGCAACTGCTTTATTATCCCCATTCTGTGGAGACTTCGAGGTAGCTGCCAACGTCCGCAGTACCTGACCTCTTCTTTTTATCATTTTGTTGTCTCCATTCTGGTTAGACTTGATTTTGTAGTAGATCTCATTTGTAGAGGCTCGGACTTGTGACGCCACGATTTGGTTGGGACTGTGTTCTTGTATTTCAGTTCTACACTTCTTGGTTTGTTATGAAAACAGGCTAATCACGCCGATTAATCAGTATTAATTATACTTGGCTGGTTTAATTGGATAAGATGGTCGGGCTTGCCTAGCAATGTGTTGGGCGCCATCACGACCGGGGTTTGGGGTCGTGACACAACCAGTATGGGCAGTCTTGCTTATATTATGGTCGATGAGAGGCCGCTTGCTTTGGATGTTCATGCGTTAGCCAACTAGTTCATGAGGCTGGATGTTTCTGAACTCAACCGTGTGTTAGCTTGCACGGTCGCTCGTTCTTTATTATTGGAGCGTATCCGTGATCGGAAAAATGATGATCCCCATTTGTGTGTCCCTAGAGCCACGATGCAGTGAGTAGGCACCAGGCATGTTACTTTAGATGATGATGGAGTTTTGAGATTACATGGTCGGGTATGTGTGCCTAATGTGGATGGGCTCCGAGAGTTGATTTTGGAGGAGGCCCATAGCTCCTGGTACTCTATTCATCTGGGCGCCGCGAAGATGTATCAGGATTTGCGGCAACATTACGCGTGGCGTAGAATGAAGAAGGTCAGTAGCATATGTGGCTCGTTGTTTGAATTGTCAACACATTAAGTACGAGCTTTAGAGGCCCGATGGTGTATTTCAGAGGATTGAACTTCCCGGGTGGAAGTGGGAGCGAATTACTATGGATTTATTTACTGGACTTTCGCTGACTAAAAAGAAGTTCGATGCGATATAGGTTATTGTTGATAGGACTTCCGCTGACTAAGAAGAAGACTTCTCTTTAGGAACAAGTGTAGGGTATGATCTCTTTTTAATTCTAACAATAAATTTCTTTGACTTATAAACTATTTTATTTTTTCTAGTTTAGATAGTGTATTTAGGCAGTGTTACGGACGAAATGTTTACTTCATAAATTAATTCATCCAAAATTATAAATGACCACTAAGAGATAATCAATGTTTACTAAATTTTGAAAAGGAAAATATCAACGAACAAGTGAGTCACCTACCAAATGTATTGATTGGGAGGATATAATATACACACACAAAATATACATATATATCCACCCGGAGCATGCGAATTTCTTATCCTTACATTTAAAAGATGGAAAGTGCCAAAACTGTCCCTAATGTATCCGCTCGATTTTAAAAAAATATTTTCGTCTACCTATATTGTAAAAATTGCTCTCACCGCTAAAAATCTGACACATTCATGCGCTTATTTTGACAGACTTTTGCTACAATCAAAAATATTATTATATATGACGTGGCCATGCTTATTAGTCAAAATTAAAAAAATTCCACTCTAACTCATATTTGATGCGTAAATAACCCACTCACGATACATCCTAGTCGTTCCAATCCGTTAAAACCTTTTTAGCCCCTCAAACATCAGATTCTATGCCCGACTCATGATCTAATCATTAATTAGGTTTCATTTATCAAAATTTTTATATTTTAATTTTTATTAATTTATTATTTGTTACCCTATACTTTTTCATATTCATCTTCCCTCAATTAATCATAGAACAACAGTTTCCCAACCAAATGATCAACGACGAACTATGAAACTAATTTGCTCACATAATTTTAATTAGCTCCAAAAAAACTACACGGGGGCATAACAAATACAAGTTGGCAAAAAGATAACTTATTAAACCATAAAATCTTAAAATCTTAATGGATAATACATAATTACACCATTGAGATTGTTACATTTTGCCAAATGCACCTTATACATTGCAGGTGTTCTATGACCCCTCTGTCTTTATTTGAAATATAATAAATATCACCTCACGTAACTAATATCAATTTCAACTAAAATAATACACGCACAAATTATATTTTGACACGTATTTTTTAAATTATATAATTTATTTATTTATTATTATTTAGTTTATCTTCCTTTTCTTTTTCCTTTTTCCTTTTCTTTATCTCACCCCCACCCCACACCACCAAGGCTCCTCCTTCTTCCCAACATGCCCGAGCTAGTTATCCCTTCCCCAGCTGATTAATTCTTATGTTTGATCTTTTAATTTCATTTTTTTTATTAACGGTTTCTTCTTTTCCTCGTTACATCCCATCTCTCCACCCATTTCTTCATTTTTTTTACATTAAACGTCCCCATTGTATACAGTGTCATCGGAATCACTATTATTTATGGTAAAAAATAAAGAGAAAGCTTTTGATTTCATCAGTATTCGTTTCATGTCCTAGAATCAAAGGAGACCCAAAAAAAATTCGGATCGAAGCTCCGACGACTTTTTTCTTCCTTAGCAATTGGTTTCTTTGAAAAACAAAATTGTGAGATTTCTATTATGCCATTTTTTTTAATGTTGAAGACTCCTAAGTTTGGTGGAGATTGTGGCAATCAAATTGGTAGTGGGTGTGATTTAATGAATGAATATAAGGAGTGTAATTTTTATTTTGTTGAAGAAAATCTAATTGATTTGACGTAGATGGATGCGAAGAACTGGTGGAGAGGGGACGTATATTATTAAAGAAGAAGGTAGAAGAGAAGAGAAAAGATAAAGAAAAAAAAAGGAGAATGATGAGGAAAAGTAAAACAAACTAAAAAGAAAAGTGAAAAGAAACATTTAAATAAAAAATATTGCAAAAAGTTAAATTTTTAATCCCCTAACTTTCTTTAAGCAAGTGGTATACACTCTCTATGTCATGGGCTGAAAAAGGAATAATGATACTAGTTCAAAGTCGTTAAGAGGGGAAAAATGATAGCAGTTCAAAGTTGTTAAGAGGGGGATAATGATACTAGTTCAAAGTCGTTAAGAGGGATCATAGGATTCCCGCAAAATAGAAGGGTGCATTTAGCAAAGTGAAACAACCTAATGGGATAATTATATATTATCTCAAATCTTAAAATGAACTAATAATCCACTTTCAAAGAATATTAGATGTCACTCCAAAAAAAATCAACAAAAAATTTTAATTAAAATTAAATTAAGTTAAAAAGATTTAAGTGGTGGTGGTGGTAGGGGAGGGGGGCATACGTGGGTATTGAAGGGTGAAAATCTCAAAGTTGAAGTCGATGGTGGTCCTTTGTCGATAATGGTAAGTTAATGTACTTTGACCATGGACGAGGATATATAGAGAAAATGTGAAGTGAGAGGACATGTATGGAGGAGGAGAAGTTAGGGCATTTAAAAAAATATATTATGGGTCGGGTATAGATATTTTGGATCATGTAATAGGCTTATTAGGTGAATATGGGATGAGATTTTAATTTAAGCTCATAAAAAATTGACACATAATAAGTGATAAAACTTTTTCTTAATCAAAATAGGGTTGTAAGTTTTTTAAGGGCAGTTTTTATAAAACAGGCGGACGAAGAATATTTTTAAACTTAAGCAAATAGGTTAGAAAATTGACACATAATAAACAGTAAAACTTTTTCTTAATCAAAATAATCGTTAGTTTTTCAGAGAGAGTGAATTAGAAAGTTGATGTTAGGGCTACTTTTTATAAAATAGGTAGACGAAAAATACTTTTAAACCCAAGCACATAGATTAAGAGTAATTTTGGCCCTTTTTCTATTTAAATAATTAAAGATTTTGTGGTAGTCCCAATCAATTATTTTTCAGCGGTGTGAATGGGGAGATGCCTTTTGGAAGTTGCAAATAGACTATAGTTGTTGAAAAATTTCCCACAAGGTTAAATCAAGCCAACGGGGACCTCCCACGTGGCAATTTAATCGACTTAAGTGCGTTGATTTTAAACAAATCAGTTGACTATGTCTTTTTTAATTCTCCAACATTCTCCTTAAGCATACTACATCTATTTTCTTATTTTTTTTTTATTTTCATACAATATTCAGTATTATATTAGAATATCGTCTAATTCGAATTTTTGTTATTTAAAATATATTAAAATAAAGTGTTTCATGCCATATTTTTTTTTATTCTCAAGGTTCAAATTTTAATATATTTAACTAAAACGGAGAAATTTTATTTATTCTACCACAAACTTCACCGATATTTTCTTAAATTTCTTTGAAAATTAGTACTACAACTAATTTGTAAGTAGTTATGGCCATTTCAATTCAAAGATACAAATACAATAATCATAGATGTGGGGTCCAGTTTTGTGGGGCCGTTTACAAAGTAATTACGTACTTTTATTTCAGTCAAAGTGACCATTATGACCTCCCTCTTTGTATTGGTTACGCTTGTCTTTTGCTTTGTGGCTTTGTTAAAGAAGTTAATAATGATAAATTAAGAGAAAAAGTCAAATGGAAATTTTGGACCCTTCTTATCTAGTGGATTCGGCATACCATATTTTTATAATTTTGGGTTTTTGTCATATATCATTAGTCATTATGGAGCAGTAGCAAAATTCTATTTAATTGACAATCTATTCTTCGTATTTAATTTGTTATACATTTTGCAGAAATATTTATTTAAGAAAAGAGTAGAAATGAGAGAGTTTATTTTCATCTGAAAAATAGAGGGTTCGTATGCATAAAGTATTAAAAAAATATCATTCTAAATGCACGTGAAAATAAAAATTCAATCGCATAAGACTGAAAAAATAATATACGTATTAAATAAGCTAAAAGTCATATGTATAGAAATGTAAACACAAATGTGCTATGTTTATAAAAGCATATTATAGTATGTTTTAATTTAACTTCTAGATGGTCAAAATTTTGAAACTAAAGGAAAAAAATTAAAGAGCTTACTTGTCACAAAAAAATAAAAGGCGAATACTGTTGTCATTTATGAATTTGTAGTTAAATTTTCTCCATGTTCTATCATATTTAATTTCCATAAAAGTTGATGAATAACAAAAAAAAATATTAATTAATAATAAAATTGATCATAGTTATCCTAATTTAATCGTTAGAAAACCTTGTTTAATATTGAAGTATACTTTGTCAATATTAGTATTTTGTCAAAAACATACAAAACCTTGTTTAATTGACTTAGAAAATTTGTACATGACGTATTCATAGTAGCAAGTCATATTCTCATGACTCATATCACAAATAATGATCCAAAATAATGATCTAAAAATGATCCAAAAATATTTAATATTGAAGTATGCTCAATTAAGAATTAAACATTAACTCATGACTAGTTTGAGACATTATATGCAAATTTGAATTTCTAACTGTAACTACCATTCTTCTTTTCTTGACAACGTTTATTCATTTCACGTGACTCTCATTTTTCTTTTATTTAAAAATAAAAATAAAAAATGATATGGCATTTCTTAATTTGAAAACTATTCATTAACTTTTCTTTCTTATTATATCTTACTGACATAATTTATTGAGACACCATAGGGTATATATGTTTAAAAAAATTCTTTTACAATTTACCTTATGCCTACACTCTTGCTTACAACTGGACTACAATTAGCTTGTGAAAAGAATTTTCAGAGTTTGGAGATTGAAACGAATGCTACGGGTACGGGTGTTCACGAAAAACCGAACCAACCCAAAGACCAAACCAAACCGAGAAAAAAAACCGATATTTTTTTGGTTTAACTTGGTTTGGTTTCTAATTTTAAAAAACCGACAAAGTTGATTTGGATTTGGTTTTATACCCAAAAAAACCGAAAAATAACCAAACCAAACCGATCATATAGATTGTGTTTTGGAAAAACTTAATTGTGATTGTGTTTTGAAAAAAACTTAACTCTTTTTGGTTCATCTATTGGAGAAACGACTAGATTTCTTATCATGGGATAAAATTGAGTAGTGAGTGACATAATTTTGGATTTCTTGAGAAGTTTTAGTGTCTTCTTTTCTATAGTGTGGAAGTTTATCTTTATAATGAATATAAGTTGTCTTTATTCTCTCTTCTTTCTCCTAATAGAATACGTGAAAAAGTAACAATGGCAGCCATGTTTATCTATTTTTTCTATGTTTCACCATTTGATTCTTTTGAAATTTTTTGTACCTTAAAAAAACCGAAAAAACCGAAAAACCGATAAAAAACTGACAAAAACCGAAACCGATAAATTTCTGTTAATTTGGATTGGTTTGGTTTTACAATTTGAATAACCGACTTAATTGATTTGGCTATTTTTAAGGTAACAACCGACCCAAACCGAACCATGAACACCCCTAGCTACGGGTGTCATCCGCCTACTTGTACTTAACAATTGTTCACTTTATACTAATTTGATTATTGAGTACACGTCATTACTAAAGAAACTGGGGAATCTGCTGATCCGACATAACTGTAGGAAAGAAAACAAGGTTGCTCATTGTAATCCTAATATCAACAATCTCGTGACTTTAAGCTAGCGTTTGGCCATAGATATCAAATTTATTTTGAAAAATTTGATCTGGGTAAAGTTTGGTTTGAAGATGAAAATGTGTTTGGACATACGTTTTCAAAACATATTTTCCAACTTTATTTTGGAAAAACATGTGTTTGACTCAAAAACTATCGGTTGTTTTATGAGTTAGGGACAATCAAAGATTATAGAAAGGGTAAATCGGAATCAATAATAATATATCTAAAGATCAATTTTTGTATTCGTGTATAAGTTGTTTTTGTAAGATCGTAGTGGATCTTGATGAAGTGTTTAAACAAGTTAGCAATAGATAGATAAAATAGAGAGTGAATGATAGATCAAGAGAAATTTGTATTATTATTGACTAATAACACTTGCCTTACAAATGAGGGGAAACCTTCCTTATATAGAAGGATGATCCCTCGCCAACACATTACATCGTTCCAAAGCTACTACTATTACAACGAAGATATAGGGGAGGGGAAGCCGGGACATTTGCTGGGCGAGCCAGCTGATACGCCCCTACGATCGAGGGTGTACCCTTTTCATCGTACGGACATGAAAGAGGGTGCCATCCGGTGTCTACTGCCGCATAAGGGTACGTGCTCGACCCGTATTACATCCGAGTCGGCCATATGTGTATATATGCTCGACCCGTCTTGCATCCGATTCGACCCCATACAGTTAGTCCCTCCGCCTATTGGAGATGTATTCGGCATATATCTGCAATGGGTGGATAAAGTCGACCCATATTGGATCTATCTATATACATACACGTGGCATGTTCTTCTAAACCGTCGTTTGCTGACGGCGTGCGTCATAATTGCAGTTGTTCTCGAGGCAGGCCATAAAGGCGATTTGACGTTTTGGTTTCCCGCCTTTTTTTTTGTGCAAAACTCTTCGAAGCTCGTGTAGTGACTTATTATAAATAGTGAATGGTTTCAAGACTTTCCATTCTTTGAATCATTAGAAAGTTTTCCCATACTTTTGTTTCTCATCTTTTCTTCATAGAACTGTAACTTTTCACGTTGACCTTGTGTCTCACCGTTATACTTTTAGTATAAAAAACTTCTAAAATGGCTAAGGGTAGTCGCCGCCGGGGAGCAGATGAGGGTGAAGCTACTTTCAGGGTTTTCTAGCCATCAAGGGATGGCAAGAAACCTCGCAAACCGCTCGTCCCCCTATCTGTAGATAATCTCCCTCGAACTATATGTTCGGAGGGATTTCCCAACAAAAGGGAATACGCCTGAATGGGAGAGGTCTACTTACACCGAACCTCTCCTAAATGACCTCCGGGCGTCTTGCCAGCTTTCGGAGACGGCCGTTATGCAGGCGGCTGGAAGGGACCTTGCCAATGTTCATAGGCCTAGGTTCGCCTTTTACGAGTACCCTTTCATAATGGGGTGCAAACTCCCCATCTATCCGTTGGCGGAGGAGCTGTGCCAGTTCTACAATGTATGTCCGGCTTAGTTTACTCCCTATACATGAAAGATATGTCGTATACTCACGACGTACGCCAAGAAAGCCGGTTTAGACGTCACAGTATACCACATGCTGCAGTTGTTCAGTCCCGGCTTCATGAGAGGGACAATGCTTCAGCTAAAAAACCGAGGGACGAATGGCCTGGTCGTCGAGGCAGACGACAAACCCAACCATCAATTCTGGCATAAATACTTTTTCATCCAAACCTCGGACTTGGTATCGGACCCGGGCAGATTTCCCGAGGCATGGAATGACAACCATAAGTGTTATTTCTTACATTTACTTTCTTTACATCTGTTCGACCTTTCGTCGTCTCAATTATTTATATGGATGCAGCGAGGGTGCGTACACCCCAGTCCGTACCGGACATAAAAGTCTGGGTGGGGCGGTTGATCCCCTTTGCTAAGGAGTGCAGGACATGGGTCGCCTTCACTACAAAATATGACCTTCCAGGTATGGTGGTGATTTTTAATTTGGCGAACTCGTCTTCCATTCGGATGTCATCATTTTTTTTATATTTGACGCACTTATATAATTGTGTTGGCAGCTCGGAGTGTACTGCAAAGACGGAGACGTCGTGTTGCCTATTCTTCGTCGACGGATTCCGAACACGTGTTTCGCGTGAGGGAGAGTGTCCCTGAGGCTGTTCATCCTTAGGTTGATCGAGCGGATATGAGAGCATCTGGTGACGATGTTGGGAGTCGGTCTTTGCTAACGTTCCCGGGACTTCTTGTCCCATAATTGAGCCGGTGATTGACCCGGCGTCCAGAGTGGACATTTTGCCTCCACCTCTTCCTGTTGAAGAGGATGCTCCATCGGACGATTAACCGTTAGAGCGGAAGAAGCGTCGGTTACTCCTTGGAAAGTGGGTGGTTGTGGAACAAAGGGAGGTGATTACTCGCCACCCTGAGTCGAGACCGGTCTTCATGGGTGACGCCATCCGAGCGGAGAGGGCGACCCTCTTAAGGGAGGTTGCGGGAAGTGCCTCTCCCCCCTATGTTGTGGACGATAGCATGTCGGCTGTCGCCGGTGAGTCTATAGACGAGGAGGAGGCTACTTTCGAACAGGCTCCTGATCCCACGGACATGCCGCAGCAGGACTATGCTCGAGTGGACATGATGGGTCCCAACCGTCGGCTCATGATCCCCACAGGATATAACTTGTTGTTGGAGAGCGAGCAGGCCGCAACAGACATGTCCTTGTTGTGCGGGGCTGCCAAGGTGGAATCTCTAAAGTCCGTAAGCGATAGAGACCTGTCACATCGAGTTGCTGGTATCGCGTTACATGTATGATTCGGTCGTTGCTTCGCGTAGTTTTTTTGAATCCTAAGGTTTTTACGCCATTTTGACTTGTCTTTTTTTTTTTCACAGACTCTCATCTTGGAGGTAGAGCGGACCGGAGGAAGCGAAAGAAGGCCTCTGCCCTCCAAAAGGCATCAAAGAAATATCGGGAGGTCCGGGATAAGCATCGGACGTTGGCAGACGTCTACACTCAATACCCTCGGTTTCGAGTTTTTTGTGAGGGCTTGAAGGCGGAGGAGGAGCAGTTGCAAAAGCGTACGGTGCAACTGGAGAAGGTGGACGCGAACATGCTGGCTGCTGTGACCCGAAACACTGAGTTGGAGAGTCTTCTCCAGCAGCGGGAGGGGGAGTTGGACCTTGGTCATGTGGCGATGATGGAGGTGGCAGAGTTGCGTGCCAGGGTTGATTCCCTTACCGCCGAGCTCAAGACAGCCACGGCCAAGGTGGCCGTTCCTCAGCAGGTGGAGACCGTTGCCCAGGCTAGCGACACGTCCCGCGAGGCTCATGACATTCTCGTATATGCTGAGGCGAGGCATACCATGTTTGAGGAGTTGTTGGCCGCTGGTAGAGCCACTGGGGCAGAGGTTGAATCTCAGCGTCGCCTGGTCAGGGTCGCACGTGAGTCTTGTAGGTATGACCCCGACTCTCCGGGAAAAACGGGCGGTTCCTTTGCGGATGTGGACCAACTGGGCACCGGATCCTGGATCGATAGGGTGTTCCAGGATGGAGGCGAAGACGGTGCGGCCAGCGCGGAGGAGGGTGATGGGGGTCATGGTGGTTAGCTAGGATTTTTCCTTCTCTTTCTTGTAATCGAGACCATTTTGTAATCTTGTAATTTGTTAATAAGATTTTTGGTGACTTCATGAGCATTGTTTATGTCTTCTTTGTGTCTTCTTTTGTGACTTTTGTATTGTTCGGGGTGTGGCCCTTTATTTATCGTAGTCTCTTCTTGCGTTGTTAAGGCCTTAGCCTTTTGTTTTTAATGGAGAAGACCGTAGTCTCTCTTTCCGTCGTTAAGGCCTTAGATTTTTGTTTTTAATGGAGAAGACCGTAGTCTTTCCTTTCGTCGTCAAGGCCTTAGCCTTTTGTTTTTAATGGAGGAGACCGCAGTCTCTCTTTCCATCGTTAAGGCCTTAGCCTTTTGCTTTTAATGGAGGAGACCGTAGTCTCTCCTTTCGTCGTTAAGGCCTTAGCCTTTTGTTTTTAATGGAGGAGACCGTAGCCTTTCCTTTCGTCGTCAAGGCCTTAGCCTTTTGTTTTAATGGAGGAGATCGTAGTCTCTCTTTCCGTCGTTAAGGCCTTAGCCTTTTGCTTTTAATGGAGAAGACCGTAGTCTCTCCTTTCGTCGTTAAGGCCTTAGCCTTTTGCTTTTAATGGAGGAGACCGTAGCCTTTTTGCTTTTAATGGAGGAGACCGTAGTCTCTCTTTTCGTCGTTAAGGTCTTAGCCTTTTATTTTTAATGGAGGAGACCGTGGTCTCTCTTTCCATCGTTAAGGCCTTAGCCTTTTGTTTTTAATGGAGGAGACTGTAGTCTCTCCTTTCGTCATTAAGGCCTTAGCCTTTTATTTTTAATAGAGGAGACCGTAGTCTCTCTTTTCGTCGTTAAGGCCTTAGCCTTTTGCTTTTAATGGAGGAGACCGTAGTCTCTCCTTTCGTCATCAAGGCCTTAGACTTTTGTATATTGGGGATGGCCGTAGCCTTCCATACATTGGAGATGGCCGTAACCTTTTATACATTGGAGATGGCCATAGCCTTTCATACATTGGAGATGGCCGTAGCCTTTCATACATTGGAGATGGCCATAGCCTTTCATACATTGGAGATGGCTGTAGCCTTTCATACATTGGAGATGGCCTTAGCCTTTTCATACATTGGAGACTGTTGTAGCCTTTCATATACTAGAGATGGCCGTATCCCTAGTCCCTGTGATACTCCATTCGTGCCGATCGGTGGTACGCTTGGGGTATCATATTTGAACCTCATAAACATTTTCGGGTATCTCTTTCGTCGCCTCGTTAAAAACCTCTCCGAGAAAACCCAATTAGGACAAAACTCGGATGAGGGAAAAAGAGTACGGCTTGGGGGATACCTTTTATAAATGGAAACGTTTGAGGTGTGAGATGTTCCAGTTGTTTTGGAGTATCTTCCCGTTCATGGTTTTTAACTTGAAGGAGCCTTGTTTGCTGCTGCGATGATTTTGTAGGGTCCATCCCAATTGGTGCCCAACTTCCCTTCGCTAGGGTATTTGGATGTCAGTGTCTTGGCTTTTAGCACATAGTCGCCTATCTTGAGCGGCCAGATTTTTGTTCAATTGTTGTAGTATCTCTCGACCTGCTATTTTTGGGCTACTAGCCTGATGTGGGCCATTTCCCTCCTTTTCTTTGGCTTCATCTAAATTTTGTAGTCGGTTTGCGTCGTTCTCCTCTCCGCTTGCGTGCGAGTATCTGAGGCTTGGTTCACCGACTTCGACCGGTATGATGGCATCAGTTCCGTAGACTAATGAGTAGGGAGTTTCTCCTGTGGAGGACTTGGGGGTGGTCTTGTGCGCCCATAATACTTCTGGCAGCAGCTTGGGCCACAATCCTTTGGCGTTTTCGAGTTTTTTCTTCAAAATGTTTAGTATGGTTTTGTTGGACGACTCTGCCTGGCCGTTGGCGGCTGGATGATATGGCGTTGAGAGTATTCTTTTGATATACCATTTATCGAAGAAGTCGGTTGTCTTTTGTCCTATGAACTGTTGTCCATTGTCACATGTTATCTCTTTAGGGATGCCGAAGCGACATATGATGCTCTTCCAGATGAAGGCTATGACTTCTTGCTCGCGGATCTAGGCGTAGGCACCTGCTTCCACCCACTTGGAGAAATAGTCAGTTAAAACTAATAAGAAGCGTACCTTCCCTCGTCCCATAGGTAGTGGTCCGACTATGTCCATTCCCCATTTGATGAAGGGCCATGGGGACGTGACCGAGTGGAGGGGTTCTCCTGGCTGATGTATCATAGGGGCGAACTTTTGACATTTTTCGCATTGCCGAACGTATTCTGCCACGTCTTTTTTCATGGTGGGCCAGTAATATCCGGCCCGTATTAGACATCGCACGAGCGCTCGGTTGCTTGTGTGAGCGCCGCAATGACCTTCGTGGACCTCTTCTAACACCGGCATCGTCTGGTTGGGGCCTAGGAACTTAGCTAGGGGCCCTCCAAAAGTTCTTTTGTAGAGGTTGTTATTCACCAAACAGTACCTCGCTGCTTGTGTGCGAAGCTTTCATGCTTCTTTTTTGTTGTGTGGTAGGTTTCCATTATGCAAATATGATACAAATTGATTGCCACAGTCCCAAGCCAGATGCAGGGAGAGTACCTCGGTGTGGTCGATTGTAGAGTGCACGAGGGTGACGGTGCTCTTTTTATTTAGGTTGGTGGCTGCCGCAGCCAATTTTGCCAATCCGTCTGCTTCAGCATTGTGCACCCTGCGTACTTGATCGAAGTGACATGAGTTTGCAGATCTCCGCTCGGTACTCTTTGACCTGATAAGTCCCGGTGACTTGATTTACCACAAGTTGCGAGTCGCAATGTAGGACCTGTCGGCAAGCCCTGTACCTGATGGCTAATTTTAAACCTGCAATAATAGCTTCGTACTCTGCCTCGTTGCTAGTCATCTCGGGACATCGTATGGACTGGCGAATGATTTCGCCCTTAGGGACTTCGAGGATGAGTCCCAGTCTCGATCCCGAGGCATTTGCGGCCCCATTGGTGTGGAGTATCCAGGGGTCGGCGTTTGGAGCGGCTTGCAGGTATTCCTTCTCTGCCTCAGGTGAGATTTTGACACTGAAATCGGCCATGAAGTCGGCGAGGACTTGTGATTTGATGGCGGTTCTGGGGATATAGGTGATGTCGTGCTCGCCGAGCTCTATGGCCCATCTAGCGAGATGGCCCGATAGTTAGGGCTTGTGCAGGATGCTTCTCAGACGGAAAGTGGTCACTACTCTGATGGGATGACATTGGAAGTAGGGTCTCAACTTTTCGAAAGCCGTGACCACTGCCAAAGCCAGTTTCTCGAGGTGCGGGTACCGAGTTTCGGCGTCCACCAAGGTTTTGCTAATGTAATAGATAGGTGATTGCGTACTTTTTTCTTCACGGACGAGCACCGCGCTGACGGCGACCTCCGATACGGCTAGATGTGTTAGTAGGGGTTCACCCGGCTTCGCTTTTGACAGCAATGGTGGCGACGATAGATATGCCTTCAGTTCTTGTAGGGCTTTAACGAATTCGTCATTCCAGTGGAACCCGTTGTCTTTTCTTAACACGCTGAAGAATTTGTGGCATCTATCTGACGATCGGGAGATGAAGCGAGAGAGGGCGGCTATTCGGTCTGTCAACTTCTAAACATGTTTCTTGCTGCTGAGTGCTTCGTGTATCGAGACGATCGCCTTGATCTGGTCGGGGTTGACTTTGATCACCCTTTGAGATACAAGAAAACCAAGAAACTTTCTTGACGCTACACCAAAGGCGCATTTCTCGGGGTTCAGCTTCATTTCGTATTTGTTCAGTATCTCGAAGGCTTCTCGCAAATGATCGATATGATCCTTCTTCCTTGCCGATTTCACTAGCATGTGGTCGATGTAAACCTCCATGGTTTTCCCAAGTTGTTCCTTGGACATCTTAGTGACCAGCCTTTGGTAAGTAGCCCCTGCGTTCTTTAGCCCGAAGGGCATCACTTTGTAAAGTAGGTGCCTTGGTGGGTGATGAATGTGGTTTTCTCCCGATCTTCCTCGGCCATTAGGATTTGGTTATAGCCAGAGTACGTGTCCAAGAAACTTAGTAGTTCATGTCCGGCGGTGGCGTCGATTAGTTGGTCGATGTGAGGTAGGGGGAAAGAATCCTTAGGGCAGGCCTTGTTTAGGTCGGTGAAGTCCACGCACATCCTCCATTTCTCGCTTTTCTTTTTGACCATCACTACATTGGCGACCCAATGCGGGTATTTCGACTCCCTGACGGAGCCGTTGGCCAGCAACTTGTCTACTTCTTCGTGGGTTGCCTCATTGATTGCGGTGTTGAATTTTCTCCTGATTTGCTTTACCAGCGGGTGTAATGGGTCCACGTTAAGCCGGTATGTGGCGATATCTGGCGAGATCCCTGTCATGTCTGCGTAGGAAAAAGAAAACGTGTCTGCGTGTTTAGTTAAAAATTCATGATACTTACCCGGGTCGGTGAGACCGTGGCCGATGTATGCCTTCTTCTCGGGGTCATCATGTTCTAGTTGAACCGAGTCGAGATCCTCGACCATAGCTTTGTAGGCCTCCACGACGTCCGGGTCTCTTACGGCATTGACCGTCGAGTCCGATTGGGTCCCCGATGTGGCTGATTGCTATGCATCTGCGCTCGCCCCATTTAATTATCGGGTGTGTGCGTAGCCTTGTGTTATTTTATAGCACTCATGTGCTGTGCGCGGCTCTTCTTTATTGCTGAATATTCCCCATGGGGTAGGGAATTTGACCACTTGGTATAAGCTCGAGGGGACCGCTCGCATGGCATGTGTCCATGGGCGCCCGATGAAGACGTTGTAGGCTGTCTCCTGGTTCATCACATGGAAGGAAGTTTCCAGGGTGACTCCCCCTGTGAGGACGGGTATGGTCACTTCTCCTGATGTGCGCTCTACTGCATTGTTAAAACCAGTTAGAGTTATGTAGCGAGGGGTAATCCTGTCCTCGAGTCCCATATGTGAGAGGACTTTCGTATGGATGATGCAGGCGCCACTTTCGTCATCGATCATGACTCTCCTGACATCCGTATCAACGATACGTAAAGTAATAACTAAAGCATCATAATGAGGGAAACACAAACCGCCGGCGTCAGACTTATCGAAGGGGATACTTCCTTGAGGTCATCGTACCGTTCGTGGGAGATGATCATCTTCAGTATGTGCGTGTTGGCGAATTTGACGTGATTAATGGCGACGTCGTTCCCTTATCCGATGATCATGTTCACCGTACGTGTCGGAGAGGGTGATTTTGGAGGTCCACGGGAGTGCTCTCATCCGCGTGTAAAATTGGCATTCCCTTTGTCGCTGAGTAGCTCCTTCAGGTACCCTTGGTTCAGCATCCTGACGACTTCTTATCGTAGGTCGATGCAGTCTTCGATCCTGTGCCCTTGTTCCTGGTGGAACTCGCACAGGACGTTTGATTTTTTTATGGCGGGATCATATTTCATCTTTTGGGGCCACTGCACCTTGGTGCCGAGCTTCTCTAGTGCGTATACTATTTCTGAAGGAGAGACACAGAAGTTATGCGAAGAAAGTAAGGGGGCGTACCTC